>VYXH01001541.1:55129-66457 GCA_013397275.1 Burhinus bistriatus | reverse complement strand
TCCCCCCCCTGTTTCCAGCACAAATCCAAAACATCCCCCCGTACTAACTACTATGAAGAAAATTAATTCTACCCCAGCCAAAATCAGTACAAAATCATAAGCAAAACAGAACATAAAACTTTATCAGCTTCCTTACAGTTTTTTGCCACAAACTTGTACCACACTTTTCATTCTGATATTCAGACAAAACAAAGGATTTAGGACTGTGACTGTATCTATATGTTACATGATTATTACCAATGCATCCACACTAACAACTCAACCAGCAGGAAATAAATTTAGATATAATACAAAAATATATCTCTCATTTCTTTTGCTGAATCTTTCTTTGTGAATTATTTTAGCCTGATTTTCCAGTTGGGAGGACAACCACAGGACTCAAAAATGTGCTTTATTTTTAATTACATCTTAAAATGAATACCAAAATACTACTGAATCACACTCTAAAATATACTGGAAATTGTTTTCCAAGTCAGTCATCTACATTCTTCTGTAACCAGCTGGCAACTTTGATTAGCAGTTCTCTCCTTTCCGTATTTTCAGATTTTGTAAACTCCAGTAGTAGAGTAGTAGCCACTCTCTCATCCTCTTCCAGTGTAGCATTATAAAAAACCTGCAACTGAAGAAATAAACACATGAGCTTAATTCACCTAACTTCACTTGCAGAAAGCAACAGCGTACCTGACAGATGCTTTAAACAGAAGTGCACAGAAAAGGGGCAGACGGCAAAGACTAAAGAGGGGGTGAGGCAAGCTTACTGATTTACACTAAGGTGGGAAAGCTCCTTGCATGTCACGAATGTGCCCTTTTGCCATCCCTCTAAAAATCCTTTCAAATGCAGCCAACTTCACTAGTCCTCGTGGTACTACACAGTGTCTAGGACTAGTTGGGTAGCAGAATCCTCTTGTGCTGCCTGTTCCACAATCACAGAAAAAGAAGTCTTTCCTATCAGTCTAATGAGCAGAAGACAAGAGATGACTGGACAATAGCAAAGAAATACACGGGGGGAACAGGCAATGAACAAGAGGAGAAATTAGGTAAATGTCAGCATGATAACCAGCAACCTAACATGCCAGCAGCCCAACCTTTGGTACATTTCCTGTAGACATCATGGCAAAGGTGGTATCTACACACAGATTTTAAAGAGGAAATGAGACAGCTTTGATAATATTTATTGGGACTCAGTTCCAAACCTGAAGGCTCATTTAAAGGCTGGCAATCGGCTATCACTTTTGCCATCCCGGGGAGTTAACTTGTCCCTAAAGAACAAAAGGTGAAAAACTTAGAGTTCACGAATGTTGAAGAGAGATTTCTTTGATTTTAGGAGCTAACCCTCTGAATTGCTCTCTTCATTAAGTACCCCTTCTCAGTTACTTGCTGTACACATGCATCAATCAACAGCAAAACAGAGAAGCAAAATTTTTCTTGTAATGACAAATACTGGCAGTTTGGGGCTGGCACACAGATGTGGATCACATGCAGACAGCATAAAAGCTGAGCTGTTGAGAAAAGAAAATATTTTGGGAAAGAATCTGAGGAGACTTGGACTGGAGGTGAAAGAACAAGAAATGAGTATGAAATGAGTAGTGATAGTTATTAATTTGTCACAGGCACTAATGTGGATTATTGTGGGGAATAAAATAAGACAGCCTAGAGCCAACTCCCACAGATTTCCACCCTTCAGCAGGTTTCCCAAAACCCACCCCCTTTTTCTATACGCACAGCAGCCCAATTAGAAAGTATTGTTCATGGGATCATCCAGGCTGCCGCGCAGTCAAAAGGAAAGAACTGTATCGCATGTGTAGGCCATCTGTGCAGCACACACATAGGCAATCTCTTACGCTGCAACCACACAGAGCAGCACACCGTCCATCCCTGCACAAAAGCTGACTTTCATGCCATGCTTAACAACCAACTGCACACACAGACTGCAGAGCTGTGGGTGCATGTTCGTATGTTTATTTCTCAGGTGAGGAAGTATCATTTTTCTCAATGTCTCAACACAGCAGCATTATACAATACGTTCTACAATTTCTTTAAAAAACAAGAGATTTAAAAGCCTGTGTTTACAAATGGCAATAAAGTTAAACTAACTGCTTCTCTGATTTACCTCTTGGATCTGTGTATCTGTATTGACAAATCTTCCCATGACTTTTAATACATCAAGTAACAATTCCTTCCCATACCTGTAACATTGAAATAAAGGTCCTTCAAACAGCATGTTAGCAAATATACTAAATTTCATCTCATTTGAAAATACTCCCACTATTTAGTAATTATTTACCATGTTGGAAATACCAACTAAGCTGAAGTTTGCAGTTGTGTACTCTTTTTCCTCTTTTAAAGAAATATCATTAACATTCAATTGAGACATTTGAGCAGGATGAAGCACACTAATTATGCTTAATTTTCAATTACTGGTAAGATCTGGTATTTCTACTTTGGTAACATGAATTCTTTGCTTAAAACAGACAATCTTTGTCAGCCCATACAGTTAAACTGAGCTAGAAAGGGTAACTAATAATGATTCTAACAACATGGCATTTCTGTTGGTATCTTGAGGATGGCATATAAATTAACACCCACATTATTTTTTTAGTTTGAAAACAATGGGTCAGTTTCCCAGCAAATTTCTCATCAGTACGGAACACAGAAAAGCTTTGTAAGAGAACTAGCTAGTGTGACACAAATGTGCTACAACTTAACTAGCATTAGTAATAAAGATACACGTTTGAATGCTCCCAGAGGGCTGGTCTTGGTTATGCTGCCACTAATGGCTCCCGATGGACTTCTCTGCCACCAAAGGCAGCAGGAATGTACTCTGTGACAGCCCTGCTGCTTTTCACCATTGCCAAGGAAAGAGGGAGTCTTTGAACAGACATCAAAATATTTGCTTTGCTTGAGACAGGTGGCCCAAGCTCACCTGCAATTTACCTGCATCAGTGCAGGTAGGCTGGAGATAGGTTAGGACTTAAGTCAGGGAATAATACTGTAGCTGGTCCTTGCAGCACTTGTAAACCTGTATGCTCCAATCCCCCATCTCTCCGTACTCTCTTTGGAAAAGAAGTTACAATCTTACTCCAGCATTTTACACCCATGCTTGTGAAATGCTAGTGGATAAACCCATTTCTAGAGTCAGATTTTCCAGGAAATTTAACACTTAAAAGCACCAAAACAGTCATGAACAGGCTAATTTTTAAATCATTCTGTGTCCGGCATGAGGTCTTCTTTGACATTAAGCCTGGATCTGAACTGAATCCTCTGAAACCCCTGCTCTGCATACTTACGGCAGTGCATCGATCATTACAAAAAAGCCATCTCTAGAAGGAAAATCTGCACCTGGGTTTTACAGCTCAAACATAAAGATGGAGGAAGTAGCCAAAGAGCCACAGAAATAAAGGGAATGCAAAGCTGGTTGCTTACCATACCTTTCACTTAAAAGTGGCCAATTTTCTGTAACAAATTCCCAGGCTATACGGTGCCCAATATCCTTAGTCACCACATACAAGATGATAATTGAAGTACAATTGGAAGAAAATAATGTATCGCTGAGTCCATATTGCAAGTATCTGTTAGAAAAGAAGGTAATAATTGTACCTATCACTTGCTGTTTAACAGTGATGATCTGGAAATATCATCCAGCTCAGGAAAATTCCTGTCTCAACAAATACCAGAATGTGGAAGGTTATACCAAAGTTCGTGTCACTCTGAGCTGTGTATTCAGCTTGGTTTTTGTCCTGTTGATGAAATCCCCTGTTCTTGCACACTGACTCTCCATTTCTCAGTAAAATGAGGGCATAGCACATCAGGTTGATATACGTGCTTCTCTTATCTGTGTTACAGAAAGGCAACCACTCCTACCAGACAATCCTGTGCAAGGGCAAACTGCTTCTCAGTTTCTGGAGACTCAATCTGCCGTGACACAGATGGACCTTAGAGAGTGAGCCAGCAGCAAGACTCTGTTATGCACATGGGACCTGTTTATAGGGTCTCCTATAACAAGACCCCCTAACAAGGGGTCTTGGATGCTTTCATGGGGGCTAAGGCATGATTTCAGAAGTATCTAAGGAACTACCTGGCAATGACATCAGTGGCAGTGAGTGTCTAAATAGTTTGAAAAAGCAAGTAATTGTTGTCTTTGTTGCCTCAATGTATCATCTTGCATGCTCCTGCTTTCAAGGAGCACTGTTAAAGAGTTATCTTCTCATAGGGTCTTGCAGGCAGCAGCTTTATTCATAGAGTAGATGAGCTGGGTTTCTGACATTTGCATGCCACCACCATGCTTAACAGAATGGAAAAAAAAATATACTGAGGGCCAGGAAAAGCCCAGCTTAATCTTCCTCACCCCAAAAGACTTTCACAGTGGCATTTAGAAAAACAGATCGGCTTCTCAACTACTAAGGCACAGTGAGGAAGGTGGTCATCCCTGAGCTCATCAGGGACCAGTGCTAGCCTGTGCCGATGACAAAGTCAATAAAGGATCATAGGTTAGATGGAAAATCAGCATAGCTGTTTGGACATCTCTTCACAACCCACCTTGCCTTCTTCTCAGGCATATTTGTTCTGTCTTCTCAAATGACTGCCATCACAAGAGCAGGTGGCTGGCAGAAGAAACATCTCTGCTACTTTCAGAGCTTTAAACCCATTGAGCTTATGCCAATTCTTGGATGACCATTCTTTAGGCCATCGCTGGCAAATTTCTGTCCTTTGACAAATCCGTTAGGTAATGTGGACATGACAGATTAGAGAATTCAGCTTCAAGATCTTTTTACTGATAAAGTGAAAAGATTTTATATGGATGACAGTGCACAACATAAATACTGTATTCCAAATTGTGTTCAGAAAGCATTTGGACAACACTCTTAGATATATGGCTTAACTTTTAGGTTGCCCCACATAGAGTCAGGAGTTAGACTCGATAATCTTCATGGATCCCTTCCAACTCAGGATATTCTATGATTCTATGAAGCTGAAAATTTACAAAAATCACTTTTCAGTGTGAGTCTGCACTTCAAACGGTGAACAGATTGCTAGTAAGCCTATTTTCATTTTTGCCCTTAACCTGAGTGATTTGGCTTCCACACAGAGGCTAAATAGACTATGACACTTTAGTCAGAAAACAAAGTAGGAAGGGGAGAAGGAGTACAGGCAAATTATATAAAATCATAAATGGCAGGGAAAAATGTCAACACAAATTATGGTAATTACTGTTTCTTACAGTGCAGAGAGTAGGGGCAGCCAATGGGTTCCAAGTTAAAAAACAACACAAAATAGGTTTAAAACAAACCAAAAGGAAGCACATTTTCATACAATATGCAATTGTATTATGGGATGTGTTGCCATAGTCTACTCTAAAGCCTGAAGGCATAATTTTAGTTCGAAAAGGTCACTAGATATACTGACAGAAGACAGGCCCAGTGTTAAGACATGACACACTAATTACCGGCTCAGGAAATCCCTTTCTCAGTGATTACCAGCATCTGGGATGTTATACTAGCAGAAGGATCATTTGTGATATGATCCTTTTTATCATACTTTCTCTGTAAGAGGATCGTATTTTTTATATAATCCCTTTTATCATATTTTCTCTGTAAGAAAACTCTGAAGATTCTTCCAATGGTCTGTAAGACACATGCTTCTGGGGCAGGCTAACCTCTATCAGGTTTGCACAGTACAGAATTTGTGTTCTTATGATTTACTTCTATATACAGAAAGATATACTTTGATCAAGGTCACCTGTAAAGTAACCATGACTCTTTGGCACAGCTCATGGCAGAAAGCAGGATGTCTTTATCTTCCTTTGTGGAGTCGGTATGGTTATACATTTCCCATGCAAAATTCCATTCTTTATCACTTCCCACTGCAACACCATAGCAGCAGACCGTTCTTCTAATTAAAAAGGGAATTCTGCAAAGCAAAGTATGATTAAAAGGTACTGTATTGTTGTAAAGTCCAGCAGTTAACGCATAACTGAAAACAAATGTTTATTTACAGTTAAAAGATGCACAAGAAAGGAATCTAAATAAAGCTAGGAAATTTCATGCTTTATTCACGATTTAAACACTTAAAAAGCATGCAGTTTAAAGGCAAACCAAAAACTTTTTTTAAAACCATTGGGTCAAGCTATTTTGTGTACATACAGTGTCAATGTCACTTTTTCACATCACAGCCTAGGACACGGATCACACCATTAAAGAGGGTACAGCTGCATGTAAGCATCATCCCAGACAAGTCTCTTCAAAGTTGCTTTAGTGAATGCACCCAGTAGGAAAAGCCATGTGCAGCACAAGTGGAAACAGAAGGTACATTTCTCCATGCAACACACAGCCTCCTATTACTCCCACCCCAGGGGACAATCCTCAACATGGCGATGAATTTCATAATGGAAACTAAATGCCAGCATTATCAGTGTAATACTCTACTTCATGTACAAAGGCTAAACAGAAAATGTCTCCTGTGGCAATGATGTGTCCCTGAAATTAAGACATGCTCAACCCGTTCCAGTGATAGCAATGTATTCTACCATGCAGACTATCTGAAAACAGTTTAAATTAATGGTATTTTGGACTAATTCTCTGTAGCAGACTGGGTCCCATTGCTGCAAATGAAACACTGAACTTCCCAATGGCATACTGTTAATCTGCTTAGCATTACACAAGACCAAGATTGTAAGCAGAAGTGTAAATACTATCTTCCATTACATGGGGAGACAGACTGAAAAAAAACAGGCAAGTTTCTGGTCACAAAAGCCGTTCTTCAGGCCCAAAAACAGGAGCAGAAAATTAAAATTTAAATATAAATTGAGAAAAATTCCTCAGAGTTTCACTAGACGATCCTAGAGAAAACGGGAATGATACCAGCAGAAAGAGAGACAGCATTAGTGAGAAGAAAGGCTATATGACAGCAATCTTCAAAGCAAAAGGTGGAGACAAGTAATTCATAAACTTTGGAAAATAAGGACTAGCGGGAGCGACGGAGAGAGTTGGGTGTTCTGCGTGGCAGACACCGCTTGTTAAGAAGCAAGATACAGGCATTTTAATAGTGCTGTTGTTGGTGGGGAATTTCACTAGCCTAATAACAGGAAGTGTGGGTATGTTTTATGTTTACTGCAAAAATTAATTTGGATTCATTTATGTGGTTATGTGCTGGAACATAGGGGATTTGCCACTGAGAATGATGCTTACTGAGACTGAATAAAGAATAGTCCTGCAAGGAATCCTTTTATGACAGATCTAATTTGAGTTACAGGGTCTAGTAATTTGTTTAATAATCATTTCATGACATTGCAGAAAGAGGCCATGGTAGGGTGATAACAGGGTAAAGCTGCTTTGGCTAAAATACAGCTATTTATTTTGCTACTGCAGCTGTTCCAATAGTTTCAAGAAAATGTTGTTTACTGAGCGTGAAGTTGTTGTGGGTGATGAGCAAATAGCCAGGCTGTGTATCATTTGGCTGCAGTCTATTATGGGACATCTACAGTGGCCCTGAAGTGGTTTATGTTATATAGTTCACAGAGGAAGTCCACTATGGTCCAGAGGGACTTTGGACCTTGAGGTTATATTAGATAAGGGGTGGGGCTTATTAATCTTGATATTGTTTCTGGGAGTGTTTGTGTGGTTTGGTATTACTGGCCTGCCAGGATTATCTCATTTCTGGATCTTGGGGAAGATGCAAAAAGCTGCGGGGAAGAAGGATGGATTATTTTACATCACTTTCCTGGAACCAACGCAGAATTGACATAGTGATTTCTTAACTTTTGAGGGCAACAAGCAGTATATGGTTACCTTTACTAAATAACTAAAATGTACAGCAACATTGTCTCTCCCTCTAGACTCATGTCCTTCTCTCAAAGAAGACAAGCCAGTAACAGCACCACAGAGAATACATTAGTTTAACTAGCTCCCTTTCACTCCTAGAAGCAAAAAAAAGTAAAATTGAGAAACTGGCTGGGAATCACAGCTCTTGGCTTGTTATCTCCACAGAACAGATGAAAATGCACCGTATCAAGTCCAGTTAAGTTCTGCCAGGAACTGTTTGGAAATGTTCAGCTGAAAGTTGATCACCTTATTTGAAAGGCAAAAGCATTACTCCCTTCCACAGATATGAGAATCCTACTGGGTTCCACCTGTGGCAGAATAGCCATCGTGTGCTGTTATGAATTTTGCTCTCAGAATGGAGACATAAAGGGATCTGTCCGTGAAATACGACTCAAAAGTTTATTGTGCCCTTTTCCTTTTCTATCCAGCATATGAAAAACCTCCTCTTTAACTGAACAGGAACTGTGATCTATCATTTGAAACCTAATAACTGTTCTATGTCCTATGGTTTTTTTTCCTTAAAACATGGTCATTTTTTTCACTTAATAGAATTCATAGTTGCCATTTTTTTTCCGTGCTTATAGCCATGTGAAGTGTGAGGCTGTAGGTTCCCTTTGAAACCATCTCAGTGCCAGGAAGGACAGCGAAATTCATATTCTCCATCTAATTCAAAACCAGATCAGCTAATATATTTCACAGACTTTTCAGCTCTTCAACTCAGATAAGGTATGTAGTATTCCACCAGGAAAAAAAAAAATTCAATTATTAAAAGGGGAAGATAGACGACTATTTTGAAAACAGCATAGCATTGTTGCTTTTAGTGTGGGATAGTAAGACATTCTCTCTGGAATATAATAGAATGTATTTAGGCTATTTAAACTTTTCAGTTTAACGGCAAAGCACAATTTGTTTTTTATGAGGATGATCACTATGAAGCTATTTAAAAAAACGCAAACATAAAACTACAAGTTCAGTTTACTTAGCCAACTACATACACCAACGGAGATACAAGTAACAACAAAATATTTATTACAAGCACAACAAATAAAAAGAATAATAAAGTTTAAATATTCACTCACCGCTGCCAATACTATTTGACTATTGCACAGAAAAACATCAAAAGAAACAGGAAGGAAAAGAGAGTAAGAATTTCAATACATCATAGATTTTCTTTAACAATGCAATACTTGAATACAGAAAGCCTGATCCTGGTAGAGCCCAGACTCCATCCTCACAGACCAGAAACCTGACCACTAGGCTCCAGTATCAGCGTAAGAACTGACAGCTGTTCCCTACACCTCTTTATGTGAATACAGAACATGCAAGGCAATTTGATGGGCTCACCATTGGCAGATGCCTGTATCATACAAACATCATTTCACTCAGTATTGCTAAGAGAAGCTTATAAACTGAGTCGGTATACATGATAACCCTAGGGCTGTACTGCAGCAAAGGGACTGGACGATAGGGGATATTAGCCCTAATCTGAGGTTCACCTGTTATGTGGCTAAACAGACTTTGGTCTTCATGGCAAAAATCTGCATCTGCCAGCCTGTAAAGTCTATGCAGAAAACAATAATTATGAAATCATGATAAAGTTGGGATTTGGGGAAGAGGAGGGGGTCTGGGGGGACACAACTAGGCTTAAGCTCTGTCATTCGGTCAAGAAAGAAGAACAGGGTACAGAAGCAGTTCTCATTCTGCCTCCCCCATGTAAGAGCCCTTTAACTTTACACCTCAGTTACGCGTGCACACCTCTAAGAGCATATTATCATTCTTACTTGTACTCAGGGTTGTCCATCCACTTAGCATACAGTTCAGATGACAGGTTCAAACAGTCTTGGAGGCCCAGCCAGCACGCTGTTGCGAAAAGTTTTTCCAAATACACTCTTGAAGGGAAGTCAAAATAGCAAGAATAAAAGATATGTATTCCACATTTGGAGTGCTTCAACTGTGCTCGACTAGCACAGTTTCAGCACATGATGCTGTTAACCCAGGATGCTGTTAACCCAGGAGAACCTCTATCAGAAACAGTTGAAGTTTAATTTGAAAAAAAACACCAAAATCTGCCAATAATGGGTTCCTGACATCAATATTCATGGGCATTAGTGAGGCTACCAATGTAGTATAATTTTTCTTAGTTTTTTGTGTGGTTTATATCCATCTTGTTAGTTTTAAGAGACTAGTTGCATCTAGTCCAAATCACTCTGACATTCAAGACTGTGGCTGCAGTGGCCTTTATTTTAAAGTTCTAGCGATTGATCCACAAATCACATCTGAAGTTCATTGCTGTCAGTTTGTCCCCAACTAGCAGCAGCCTGTTGAGCCTGTTGTCCAATAAAAAAAAAAAAGCTACCACTCAGATCATTAAACTACCATCTTTTATGTTCACTAAATAGACTGAGAATATTCCAAACTATCCTGATACTGCAGTTTCATCAAAGGTGTCATCATAAGTAACACGTTTATAGGACAGTAAAAAAACCAATTCAGTTACATTCAAATTAATTAGAGCATTTTTCCTGTATCTTGTATTTAAATTTACAGAGGCAAACTGCAGTGTATCAGAGCCAATCACACCAGAACAAACTTTTGAGAAAAGCAGAATACTTACTGAGCAAAATAGTCATCTTCCAAAGCATCAACATTTTGACGAATTAAACCTGCATAATAATGGTATATTGGCAACATTCTCTTTAAAAGGTATTTCTTTTAAAAGAAGGGAAAGAAAAATTACTTTAATTTAGATGCAAGTTTTTATTTTACTGTATTTTTCTTTACTTACTCAGATTTTTCCTAAATATTTACCACTATTAATTTCTTGACAACACAGCACATTAAAATAAAGTATATAAACTGGCTTTAAAATTCAGTACAGCTGTACATCCATTCAAACTGGGAAGTTACCGTTTCACATCACTAGGACCTTTGAACTCATTATGAAAAAAAACAAACGCTCATTCTCAGAAGAAGAGACAGAAAAAGAACTTCCCAATAGAAAATACTTTTTCTTCTCCCATATTTTAAACATACCTTTACTTTTAGAACTTAAAGAGAACTACTCCTGTGGGACTGTACTTTAAACAAAAGTGAAATCTTCTTCAAATAGAAGTCAAGGAAATAAATAAGACAGTATCATCTCAGGTAGCTCAAATACAGGAGAGAATCATCTCATTTAGTATTGGAGCCCAATTCCTTATTTCTCTCCATGAAGATGAACTGGAAGGCAGTACAAACCACAGAGCACATACATACTATAGGCCCTTTATACATAGCAGTGTTACTCCTGTTACTTACTACTATTTACTACTGATTGATAGCTGTATTTTCCAGATCCTTACTTTTACAAAAACCTGGGATCAAACTTAATATAAAGAATCTGAATATCTTTCTGTTTTACAATAAGAATCGCTCAAGATTCAATGATTTTATCATTGACTAATATGTACAAATAAGTACCTCCTCCTATTTAAAAAAAAAAGTTGACAAAATCATGCAAAGGGAATGACAA
>VYXH01001541.1:28388-55117 GCA_013397275.1 Burhinus bistriatus | reverse complement strand
AAATCATGCAAAGGGAATGACAAGAACTATGACCCATCATAGTCATTATTACATTCTTGAGAATTTAAAACCCATTCATTTTAGTCTGATATATCTGAGTGGTCCAGTATCTTTGCTACGTAACAAAAAAGGTGATACCTTTAGAAGTGGATATACTTCATAGTTCTTCAGAGTACCTTCCAAATTCTCGGGTACTAGGTTTAACAATACCACATTCCATATGAAAAGTTCATCTTCTCCGGCAAGATACTTTGTTAGTTCAAGCGCTGTTTCAATCTGAATGTAACCAAACCTATTTGAAAATAAAAAACCTCATACTTGAGCATATGTATTCACATTGGTTACCTACCATGAATATCTTTTTATTTATAAAACTGACAATAAAATGTCAGGCTACTGCATGAAGAGTGACCTAGAAAAGCCACTGGAAAAATAAAATAAATATAAAAATCTGGTGCTTTTAAGAGCTGAACTCTCAAAACATACATTATGGAGCACAGTGCCACTATCAAAGTAATAGGATGATCATAGCAGTATACAGACTGTATTCTGCTTATGTCTGCAGGATACAGTATACGCACATTTACAGCATGCGTCAGTCTCACTAGAACAAATGAAGGAAAAGAGCACTGTTTTGAGCTACAATGCATTTTTATTTTTATTGCTAAACAACATATTTTCATTGCAAGTTCTTTTGTGGAATATACATTTTTGTAAAAATCAAACAATTTAATTCACATGCACACTATTTGTAGAATTAACAACTTCAGCATGGCATTTCTTTGCCTTAGTGTGGAATTAGCACATAATTTTTTCCCAATAAAATTCCAATTCAAGCCCCTCTCCTCCAGAACAGAAACATTTCTAATGTATTTACATAGGAGTACAGTTCTATACTTCACAGTTACATTCCTTATTAAATACTAGTTTTGAGCTCTCTTATGTGAAAGGAGATTTGTATGAGAGAAGGAATGGGAATTTTTACTTCCTCCTCTCAGAGCTACCTCCACAGGCTCTGAAGGGAGGCAGTATGCTTTGGCCACCTCCTCCCTGAGCTCCCACATGATAGGTGTCTGATGCTTTTGGGATCTCTGGTACGTTTGAGACACAAACATATTTATTGCTTCTTCAACTCCCTACAGTACTGCTGACCTCTCTAGTACCACAGACATGAACAACTGAGTCATCCATTAGCAAGGAAAGTCAAAGAGGTATTAAGAGTGATGCAGGACAGCGTAGCTGAGATAGTCCAGAATAAATTAAGGAAAAATCAGAATGTTCATTCAGAATCTTTTTTCTGTTACAACAAATACAGGTTAGTCCCTAAAAAACTCATGACAGTGCCATTATTTAAAGTATTTCCTAAGAGTTGGAACAAAAGTTAAAAGAAATTTTGAAAGAAATCTCTCAGCACTGACAGAAGAATGGATTAAATACTTAACTGCCCCACTACTTTGTCAAAACAGCTGTTGTTCTTACAAGACACATATGGGTAGGAATGAACAAAGCAGAAGTAGCAATGTTGAATGCAATCATGTAGTTTAATCATTTTCTATGACATATTCAAAACATACTTACTGTGTTAATGCAAAAACATCATCTATCAGCTGGAACCTGCTGACAGCGGGAATAGCCTGCAGAAAGCATTTATGTGGCATTAATAGATCTAAACATGTCATTAAGAGTTTAAAAAAGCTTTACTATGTTCCAGAAGGAAAAGACAAGTTTCTAACATTTTTTCTAAGCCAAAATCTTCTACAAAACATCATAAAATGGATCCTGCATTTTAAGCTAAAATTATGCATGTGCTTTTAGGAATGTTTTTAAATATAAATATATAAATATACATCTACATAATGTATTTTGATATATAAATATAGAGCTACAGTACATTAAGCATGGAGTTTCAAGACTTCTCTTATTTGCATGCTGTAAGGAAAATTAAAATATGGAAATGCTACATTTCCTAAAAATATCCTAGTTATATCATTTTGGTACATTTTTTCCTTTTGAGGTTTCAGTTCAGAATACATACTCAGATTAGTCCACAGCAGAGTGTCAGGCACTATCACGATTTAAATGACCAATGCAGAGCCATGGGCGAACCCCTGCCTACAGCTCATGTGTTCACAAGGACTGCTGGTCCTTCCTTGTCTCCTCCCTGTTTCCATGACCCTATGGCTCGGCCGCTGCTTGAGCGAACCTTCCCAGTGACCAGTGCCAAAAAATGGCCCCAAGTCAGCACACACCTAATTTCCTGCTGCCATAGATTTGCTGTGAAAGAAAAAAGCCTGGAAGAAGGAAGCCAGTGTGCTGTAGAACGGTTTAACCATGCCACACGTGCTGATTGGCCTCATGTCTAGACCTTCTGGAGAAGTCATCTGACTGCACTGATTACTATAATGCTGAAAGATTTAACTTTCTCACCCTTGTTACCAAAACCAATGAGCTGACATTACTACTGGAGCCTCTGGCTCACTCTAGGGTTAGGTGACGTTAAGTACTATGCAACCCCATATACAGCCACATGTATAGGGTGTTCTGTACGGCCTTCACCTTCAGCCCAAGCTGTGGCAAGTCAGAGGTGGGACTGAATCTGCTCTGAGTTATAGTGTTTATAGAGGACTGAAAGACCCCAAGTAGAACTGATTGGAACTTCTAAGAAAAATCTCCACGAAAAACCCCCAAACAAATGAAACCAACCAAAAAACCCAAGTCAGATAACTTTTTTTGAGATTTCACTGGCAGAAATATTGTGGTTTGAGGAAATCTGGAAATAAAAAGCTTTCTCCCAGCTTTCCTTCTCCATGGTTACCTAACAGCAGGTAAAGCTCAGTCACACATCCATACCAATAACACTTTGAGCCAAATTTAAGAGACTGGAAGAACCACAAGCTGTTAAGACAACTTTGTAGACAGAATGCCATCTCATGTAAAGCTATTTTTCATGCTTGTGTGAAACTATTTGGGCCTGTTCCTCTTCCACTATGGAAAGCTGCTAGTGACTTTAGCGGTGCAACAGTGAATCATTTCTTCTTATGTGATACATGAGTTTCTCATTATTCCAAGTTTTCATCAATGTGATTACTGGCAAGTACTGCAAGAAGGAATATATGTAAAGAGTCTGTTTATAAGCTTGAGAAAACAACTACAATCTTACCTTTGGATCATTTTCAAGCAAGCGTGCTAGTCTCTTTAAGTTTAATTGGTCATAGTTCACTCTGTAGTATCCAGTTAAATTTACATTTAGCAGGATCCAGTCATATTCTGACTCCAACACTTGCATTTCAGGAAACACTTCTGTAAAGTGACATTAAAATGGATCATTTTATTTTCTGCGCACTGCTAAATTCTCTTGCATTTATAAACACTGGACTTGGTGCTTCTCTGAGATCTGACACACAAGTTTGAGGTTGGACTCAAAAAGAATCCCGCAAAAGCTCAGTGCATTTGTGATCTCTGCTCTGCGCAGCAGCAGAACTTCAACAAGCAACTGACCCTCCATGTTCTGAGCACCTTGAGATGTCAAAGAGAAGGCTGAAGACCCACTCTGCTCCTACCCATTAGCTCATAGACAGCTGGGAGAGTTCAGAAAGGTGACCCAACAACCAACAGTCTGGATGAAGAGCAACACCCTCACATGCCTGCTGCAGGGCATGCGCTCCCAGCATGTCTGCTGCTCCCAGTGCTGCTCCAAAACACAACGCTCAGTACCTTACGGGAGAACTGACCACCTACCAGTATTCACAGAAATGGAGATCAAGGAAAGCAAAACAGCTAAGTTTATGCTAGAGAAAATAGAAGAATTTTATTTTGAATAAAATACTCCTGTAGTCTTTTCGAGTTACATCACTCACTAAAGGCCTCCTTCTGCAGTCCTGTTTCATCTAACTACTAGCTACTTTATGTGTGCTTGCCTGATTACTTGCTCCTGATAGCCTACAGGACATCTGAAGGAGCCAGTGCAGCCTTGAAGGCTCTAAGCTACCTCATCAGAAGAGGATTCAAAGGCTGCTTTAACTGGCTACAATCATCCCGAGTTAAGAAGGCAAACTCTCTTAAGACAATAAATCAATATTGATGAGTAGTCTAGACCCAGCACTGCTTTACTCTGAACAGAAGACTGAGACTTCAATGTGTTTTGACAGAGCAAGTACTACAGGATTCATCCTCTGTCATCTTCACAAGTTAAATGGGATGGGAAAAGCGGCACATGACAGATACTGGCTTATCCATTTAAAAACAGCGTGGGTGTCTAGAATACGGCACAGGCAGTACTTCCCCTGTAATGGCACATTAGTTCAATGCTCTGCTAATCATTGAGAGCACTTTTAGATCCAGCTAAAATAGCAAAACTATGCTCCTCCACTCCCCAGGCAGAGTGAAACATGTTCTACTGTAACAGCACCTCCTAGTGTGTCTTTTTTTGCTGTGCAGACATCTCGCTCGGGGACAGTGACCAACACAGTTCTGTGGGCAGAAGCTACTTACGTAGACATTGCCTGAGAAGCCCTAAGCCAACAGGACAGGCTTTTAACACTGCACAGTGCAGCGCTCAATGAACACACCTGGCTGCTGGTAGCAGCCCAGCTTGGAGTTTAATTTAACCTGTTTAGAAGTAAGATAAATTAACTCCTGCAGAGCAATCTGCAGCAAAAATACATATACACAAAATTACTTTTGAGATCGTTTCCTCTTTATGTATTGTTATGCCACTGCAGCAACTATTCCAAAATTCAAGTTAAAACTGTACTTTGTACCAAATCCCTCATTTTCATTTACCAAAACCATTCTGATGAATACCTCTGAATGACAATGTAACAGTTCTCCACCAGAAGCCATTTCTATCTCACAGGAACAAAACAGTAACTGAATTTAAAATTACCCTTAACATTTCTACTTTTGTAAGAAACCATTTGGTTTATTTATGCATCAAAGTCAAAAAGAAAATTGTTTTTTTTTTTAATCTTAAAATGTGAATGCAAGTTCCTTGACTGAATAATGTCCAGTTTTGACTCGTGGCTTTCAAACACATGTGGAATGTGTTTTAAAGACTGAATTTCTACTTTACCTAGTCCCTTCAGGCAGATGCAACATGATGGTTTTTTTCCACAATTTCTGCAGCTCTTAAGTCACAGGATAGGTGAGGAAACAGAATTGGTATCACTTCAATAATACAAGCTTATCACATGACACTAGTCCTTCCAAGCAAGTGCTGCCTGACAATTCTTTTCTGCAAATTTTCTAATTTTTCACCTTAACAATCACTGGTTTAACTTTAAAGCATTCTGAGCAATAAACATCCACTGTTTGCTTATTTACTTGTCCATATACTGTGAAATGATCACTCAAGCTACCTTATAGCCTGAAAAAGAGGGAAAGTAGCTTTTAACCACTGCAAACAGAGAGCGCAGAGCTGCAATATGCACACAGCATCTTTTGCTCTTAAGCATTCCACAAACACATCAGCCTCTGCATCTCCTTGTAACTGACTCAAAACCTGCTGGAGTTCAGGGCTGACTTGCCAAACAAAAATGATTACCCCATTTCAATGATTACAACTCTTCTTTCTCAAAAAAATGTAGCTGTTTATTGGAAAGCACTGAGATAAGAAAGAACTGAATTTTTTACTTGAGTGGAGATGCCCATAAAGTCACTTTTCTATTATAAGCTTTTAAAACTTTTAAAAATCCTACTCTTTAAATAACAGTATTTTTGCATTTAGTTTCCATAAACAGATTAAATTAAACAGTGTTGAAAATGTTAATTTTCTGTTTTTACAGATAATCATGTGTGACAATGTTGGCTCACTTCACACAGCTGGTTTTAATTTTTTCAGTCTTGTGTCTACTACTTGAGCTGATCACTTTCTGATATATCTCAGCTGAGATCTTACCTATTCCTAAAAGCTGCCATTAACATCAATGGATCTGCTGGGGTAAGAATAATACAGAAGACTGAGGAGCTAAGAGCTTAGATTTGTGTACAAAATGACAAAATCAAAATTATTGTGGAAATCACTACTTATGCTTTCTCCCATACTATTAAAAACATACATGAAGTTTGATGCAACATAGAAAAAAGGTATTAACCTATTTGAAAATCTGTTGCTATTGTAACACAAAATTAGCACAACAGATAAACAGACATTTCTGTAATAGAGTTTTATCTCCCTATTTACTTCAAATATATCCTCTATTTATAGAAGAGTTAGGTGTGTTTTTATCAGCTTTGTTTTAGCAAAGCAAGCAAAACAAATACATTACTTACTGCTGCTTTTATCTAGCCACATTAAGGGTTGTGATGATCCATTTCTCATCCAAGAAACAGGAATAATCCATGTGTTACTTAACAAAAAAAAGAGATAAGAAGATTAATTCTTACGCTTAAAAAAACCCTCTCAGCTGATGCTAAACTAGATTGCAGAGGAGCTGCTTCTTACAAAAATCTCCATTTACCTTCTCTCCTCTCCGATACACAAAACCTCATCAGATGGTGGTACTTATGCTGGATCAGCACTTAGGTTCATCAAAGATAAGGGAGTTTTACCATGGCTTTAAATAGGCACTCATATCTAGAATATTGTTCAATGCTAGGTGTTTTAATACCACTGTATCTCTGTGCTCTGGCTTTCCTTCTTCAGGTAATAATTTTATCCTCCTCGCTTATTACACTTCACCCTGTTTCTGGAGAACATAAAGCTCCTTTTCAGAAGGGTATCTACTAAAAAAGGCCCCAGGCAAGCAATACAACTGTAATTTTGACAACTGTAATTTCCTTTCTGAAGGAATGTAAAACTCCTGGCAAAAACAGATGAAAGCTTCAAAACCCTGAAAAATTCCGTAATACATGTCCTGGATTTTCTTACATTCACATGGTATTGCCTCTTGCTAACTACAGTAAAAGACTTAACATTTGTAATTCAGAACTCCTTATCTGAGGTTACCAAAAATGCTGAATGGACTAATGCTCTGCAATTCCTGAAGCTTTGAAGCAAAGGAAACTTTTGTGGTTCTCATCAAAATTTCTTTTGGCTGTTTCTATGACCAGCAATAGCAGCCAGGGAAAAACTTCTTTGGGTTTTGCTCCTTTGTACTTCTTTTCCGCATGAGAACTCATCTCATGGGCCCTGTCTCTCTGCATCTCAACACTCACGACAACTGCTGAATTTCATGAAAGTTCAAATTCCAGCCATGAGTTCCCGAAGTGGGTGACCAAAGGCAGGTCCTTCTATCACCCTTTTTAGGCATCTAAATAAGCAGCACAGCTTGCAAAAGAACCAGGCACTCGGCAATGCTCACTGACAGCAACTCTAGCATGTCAGGCACTTGGCACTTTCTGAGAAAGGCGTCATTTATACAAGTACTTAAATGCAACCCCTTTATCCTTGCCACACAGAAGAGACACATAATATGCGCACTGGAAAGAAGCTGCAGCATGGTTCGTCCAGGTCCCCAGTCCCTACAACTGAGGGATGAGGAAAGAAGAAAATGCCAGGCAAAACTCCTACCGTGCAACCTGTTCATGGCCTGTGTCTATCCTTACAAAGCCATTATGTAGCTGGAAAAGTCAGCCTGCTTTTCCAGAGGAAAGTAACCTTTTGGCAAAACAAGTGGCTTGGAGAACTATTGCAAATTCCAGTCCCAAACAGATTTTACTTGACAGCTTGTGACAAGAAAAAATATGAAGTTAAAAAATCAGATGGCCACATTTATGTCCTAACTGAAGAGTTTCCTGCAAAAAATAGGGTATAGACACACAATAAAAACACAAGCTAAACATACTTGTAAGAATCAGTACTATTTTCATTCTTTTTATTAAGAAATTGCTCCTGACTGATTGTGCCAGTGCTTAGATTTAATGTTAAAACTGGAAACCCATTTTGGCATGTCCAGGAATCCATTATTTGTTTTACAGATGCTGGCAACTGAACTTCATCCTGTGCATCTATGACCTGCAAGAGAAACAGGAATTAGAAATATTTATGATAAACAGGTACTTACTGATATGGCTTCAGCAACACTCTAGGGGTTGTTCTAACATATTAGAGAAAATGTAACTGCAGATTGCTGGTCTTTGATTCATGCAAAAAATCAATGTACCAAAGTCCAAAGGACATCACTGACATTATAGTAAAGACAGCATAAGCTTTTTTAGGAATTATGAAATACTGAGATGACATTTCTCATTCTTATAACCTGACTGCTAACCTTTCTCTTTTCACTATTAATATACTTACACCCCTGTATGGCTATGACAGACTTGCTTTGTTAATTTCATTCAAATAAAGCTGCCGGAACTGTTAGATTTTTATGTGACTACCTAATGAACAAACTGAATAGTAAAGACAAATTGAAGAAGATACTAAGCTAGAGTCTCAACTAGTGTGAATTGGTACAGTATATGTTGGCTTAAAAGATGTGACAGCCTTGCATATCTGAAACTGTGGCACTCTCGTTCTTAAACTAAGACTGAGTCTGCAACACAATAGAAGCCTTCTTTACAGGAACAGGAAAGTGGAATTTTAAAAAATAAACCTATTATTAGCACCTGTTTTCTTATTCAGATTTCTGCCAAAACCAGCAAAGCATGAAATACTGAGCTACTGCCCTGGGTATAGACTTTGCTGGATCTGTGACATATCAGCATCTTTGATCATCAAGCCCAGAGCATCACACATTCTGATCTGGCAAAACTTAAGCTCCAGAAGAATAGGCTATGCAGTTTCATGTAGGCTTAGGCAATCTCCAGGAAACCCGAAACTCCACCTGGCCCTGATTTCCCATATCATCTCTACTCCTCATACTTAGCTCCACTGATCTCCGGTGCAGTAAAGCAGCCAAATAAACACTTGTGAAGGCATTAGGCAGAAGAGCCAGCAAAGCAAATTTTATGCAAGAGGAAAAACTGCACTAGGGATAGCCAAATTTCAGTGTAGTCTCCTACAAATAGTATATGCCTGTCATGGTTTGGCCTCAGCCAGCAACAAAGAACCACGCGGCCGCTTGCTCAACCCTCACGGCAGTGGGGGAAAATCAGGAAAAAACGGCAAAACTCATGGGTTGAGATAAAGGCAGTTTAACACAACAGCAACGGGAAAAGGAGAACAACAAGAACAATAACACTGATGGAGGAATGTACACACACGGTTACTGCACCAGCGCTCACCCACCGGACCCCGAGCAGCCCCAGCCCCAGCCCGCTCCCCAGCCACGACTGACTCCCCCTCCCCCGGCCAGCTCCCCACTATGGACTGGGCATGGCTCACATGGTATGGAATACCTGTGTCCCGGGCCAGAAAATTAACCCTGTCCCTGCCGGAACCAGGACAATGGCCTAACTTTGGACAGTGCCAAACACCAGAGCAAGAATACTAAAGATAAAATGAGTACCATCTGTATGTGGGTCCAGAGATCATCTTGGTTAGCATTTGAGAAGGAAAATTCTTTCAGATACGACTGTACGGAAACAAACAGAAGCATCAGAATTCATGGGGGTTCCATGAAAAACATCAGCAAAGCAAACAGCTATTTGTACAATTTTGATTTTCAAGCTTATAAATCAAGATGAAGGCGTTAGTTTTTCAAACTTACAGTAAGAGCTCTGATAAACAACTTCTCAGTCAGGAAAACAGAAAGCATCCAGGTAATAGAAGCCCCCTGAAGTACAAAAAAAAAGCTATGAGAAAACATGAGTTATTATTGCAATTATTATTGCAATATTTTTTCAAACTATATTCCAGAGAAGTTAGTCAGGCTACTCCTATGCTTCATATTTCACAGAGGTTAAAAATGTTTTCACCATTTCTTTCATAGCCAAATAGATTTGCAACAGCCAATAAATTTGTGTGTGCAACAGAAATAAATTTTGAATGACAAAACAACCTACAAAAAACATTGCAATTCAACAGTTCCTCTCAAACCTAGTTTGTACCATTAGTTTAGAATATATCAGAAACAGGAAGAATTTTCTATTTTTTAACCTTGTTGTATGTGATGCTGTCAAACAGAGACATTAAAGAAAACGATCCTTTGATCTTGTCTTCACTCTCTGACAGTGATCTAACTCCTATTTCATTGTCTTCCCTTAGGACAGGTTGTACAACATGATCATAAAAGATTTTATCCTGCAAGAAAAAGACAAATCTAAGTGAGCTGAACAAAAAATATTTATTATCAGGACAGAATGCAGATTATGGTATTAGCAGTAATAGAAATAGTCTGTCAATAAACAAGGATCGATCCTTTCCCCCCGCCTAACTTTCCCATTAATTAAAAGGGACAATACAACTGATGCTAACATTTTCCACATGCAACATTAGTAATCGGTGAAAATTTTACATGAGAAGACTGGGGGCTTGGGCCTGACAAAGACAATTACAGTGTAATCCACAGGGAAAAATAAGACAACTATATTCAACAGCCGATGAACAAATACTGGAAACTGAAAACCTGTATCTCATTTACATCTGTATGTCATTAATGTGGCAGCATTTTCCTCCTAAATTCTCTTTTCTCCTGCTGCAACCCTGAGCAATAACCTAAAAAGTAAGCTACTGAAGGTAGCAAGGCTTAACTGTGCAGCATTTCTGCTGTCACAGTGAGAAAGATGGAGGGAAAACGGCTCCTTCGGTGTCAATCAGTGAAGTTCTCTTTTTTATGAATGATGATTCCATTTCCCCCAGCTGAGTATGTGTCCTAAGACGGGATAGAAAATGGTATCATTACAAAGGTAAAGAAAAAACCCCTAAATTTTCAAAACACTGCAGGCCACAGAGCACTTCTATTTCTCAAGGAGAAGAACACAGGCTTCTTATTAATGGGGTCAAATTTGTTCACCAACTTTTCTCCTTGTAAACAGCCAGTAAATTTAACATTCAGGGTTCAGTTTGTAATTGGGTGGTGATCAGTGGCACAACATCTACTTGGAGGCCAGTAACTAGCAGTGTACCCCAGGGGCAAATATTTGGTCCAGTCCTGCTCAAAATCTTCATTAATGGTCTGGATGATGGGCAGAGCACACCCTCAGCAAGTGTGCAGATGACACAAAACTGGGAGGAGTGGCTGATCCACCAGAGGGTCGTGCTGTCATCCAGTGGGACCTGGAGAGGCTGGAGAAATGGGCTGACAGGAACCTCATGAAGTTCAACAAGGGTAAGTGTAAAGTCCTGCACCTGGGGAGGAACAACACCAAGCACCAGTACATGCTGAGTGTTGTCCAGCTGGAAAGCACTTTTGCGAAAAAGGACCTGGGGACATGAAGGACACCACGTTGAACATGAGCCAGCAATGTGTCCTTGCAGCAAAAGCGGCTAACGGTATCTAGGGCTGCATTAGGAGGAATATTGCCAGTAGGTCAAGGAAGGTGATCCTTCCCCTCTACTCAGCACTGGTGAGGCCATACCTGGAGTGGTGGGTCCAGTGCTAGGCTCCCCAGTAGACGAAAGATACAGAGCTACTGGAGACAGTCCAGCAAAGGGCCAAAAAGATCATGAACGGAATGGAGCATCTCTCCTATGAGGAAAGGTTGAGAGACCTGGGAGTGTTCAGCATGGAGAAGACAGGGCTCAGGGGAATCCCATCAATGTATACAAATCATCTGAAGGGTGGGTTCAAGGAGGATGGAGCCAGGCTCTTTCCAGTGGTGCCCAGTGACAGGACCAGAAGCAACGGGCATAAACTGAAACACAGGAGGTCCCCTCTGAACATCAGGAAACCCCTTTTCACTTTGAGGGTGACCAAGCACTGGCACAGGTTGCCCAGTGAGGTGGTGTAGTTTCCATCCTTGGAGATATTCAAAAGCCACCTGGACATGGTCCTGGGCAAATGGATCTACATGGCCCTGCTTGAGGAGTGGGTTGGACGAGATGATCTCTAAAGGTCCCCTCTAACCTCAGCCATTCTGTGCTTCTGTGAATGTGCATGGCCCACAAAACTGCACAAGAGAGCCCTGTATTCTCATACCTGCGTAATTTACTCTGGATTTCTGAGGCACATCACATAACCGTCATCTATCAAATGGAATTACTGCCCAGTATTAAAATTTACTTTATGGACATAAATAAAATAGCAATTGGTGATTTTTATAAAGGCAAGCTTCTAAATGAAAAGATTAAATTAAAAAGGAGACAAGGGTTTATTTCCAATTTAAAATTTGGTGGCCTTTACACTCTTCAATTATATTCAGATACTGCATTACAGAGAATAAAGGGAGCTGTTGCTGAAGTTCAAAGCAGGTGGTTAGCATATCCCATGACCTAAAAATCCTTCTCACAGAATTTGTTAGACGTCCCTGTATTAGTTTCCAATTAAGCATGTAATTAAGTACTTTGGTGAATTAGAAAAGGAAAGTGATGAATGGTATTTCATCTGAGCCAAATAAACAGCAGACTGGATTGACTGCAGTCTTGGGTCTGCCCAGACTAAACGCTTCTCCTTTCTTCAGAAGCTGAGGGCACTGTGCACAGACATTTATAATTGCACAGGTGAGTGCACCTCATCTCATGGCTACAATTAGCAGCACCTATCCTCCTGTCTCTGAATTTAATGATGGAGTTTTCTAACAGGCTATGGGATTTATGCTTATTCCCATTTGGGTGGAACAGGAAGGAGTTCTACCCTGCTGTCGGATTAGCTATGTGCATTATATTTGCGTTATCTGCAACCGGACATCCACAGACCCAGTGCGGTAAACAGACTCGAAATGGCCCACTCAGCCACTGCCTGGTAAAGACAGCTAAGGTATGGGATGCTTGGAAAAGAGCTTGGACAGGCCAGGAGGCAAACCATCAGCTACAGGACCCAGGAGAGAAAGTGGGGTTTGCTACGTGACAGATCTAGGGCAAAACACTAACTCCTTCTCACTGCAGAATCACAGCTGTCCAGCCATCCTCCGCGCCAGCTGTGGAAGAGCTGGATATGATCACAGCCCCCAGAAGATTGAGACCCTCCAGGGAAGAATCAAGACGTGCTGGTCTTTCCCAGGGGAGTGAAGTTACTAATACCATGTCTTAACTAAATCCCATCTCCTGCACCTTCCTTTTCTCTGCATGTGTTGGAACTTTGCTACTTTAGCTTACTTCAGTAGGTGTTAGTACTTACCAGTGAAAGCTTGGGTTCAACAAAGGTAGCTCCCAGGTACTCAAAGTAAGATGCCAGTCCCTCATTAAGCCACAGATCATTCCACCAGTTCATTGTAACCAGATTTCCAAACCACTTAAATAGAAAGAAAAAATGTCTCAACATCTCTTTGGGCTGCTGTTTTCATTTTTGCAGGTTAAACACACATACCTATGCTGAAGTAACTTTATTTAATGTGTACGTGTCAATTGAATAAAACTCTGGATATTCTTTCAGATAGTGAAAATTCAGTAGAAAAAGATGCACCTTTTATTTTTTACTTATTTTTTGTTTCATCTACAATTTCATATCATGAGTACAGATGTCAGTCCTTTATGTCATTCTTTTACTCTATTTAATTTTAAACACTTTGCAATAAAATTTAAATATCTAAAAGATCGTATGAGGCTATGATTACAAGTAGGGCATTTATCAAGCAATTATAAAAACATTTTTCCATGTTCCTAACAAAAGGAAATTGTCAGGGGAATGATAAACAGAACTGGGGAAATAACCATTTCCAAAATCAGCAAATCCCTATCCTGGCAAGCAATAAAACTTCCACAACAGCTGCTATGTACTCATATTTGGCAGATCGTATTTAACAAAAACCTGATCACTTGTGGATTTGCATTTTATTTGTTAATTCTTAAAAACTTGAACTAAAACTTTTTTTTAAAATACTTTAATTAAGTACTGACATTTGGTTTATTGGCCTGCAATAAAAACACTCTGCTCATCTGAAGGTCTGAAAAGTTACAGACCTTGTCAGAAAGGCATACAAGTGCACTAGCCAAGTTAAACTCTTTCGCTAACTTTGTTGAATAAGTGCAAACAGTTGTTGCTCTGGCAAACAACAGTAAATTAAACATAGTCAATAAAAAAGTGAAACTGCATTATCATTCCAAACCAAATAAGAAAAATTTTGAATATCTCTATGAAAACTGGACAAACGTCCAGCTACAGTGTAAAATGTGTTCATGTTAATTCTGTTCTATCATACCACACGCTGTTTCTTACAGAAAAACAAATACCTTTTGCAATGTGTACATGTATTGCCACTACAAAAGAATACTTATGAAGTCCATTAATTCTCCCACTGAAGTACTAAGTATACTGTATATAGAGAGCACTGTGTCATCCCTACAGTATTTTCTAGTATGGCATTCAGGTATTGTGTAAGAAAAAAATTAAGTAGCCCATTACCAGTTTTGTATCAATGAGTCCTGTGCAGTCAGTATGCAGTCTGTAACATCACAGAATCCACTTTTAATATTGATTTATCAGTGCAACATATGATCAAATAGTCTTTCAGTACTCTAGTGCCCACACCCCCTACTGTTTTTCTTTCACTATTGTTCTTTCACTATTTTCCTTCTACTTATCAGTGACTGCATCATCAGCAACCAGAAGGAAACAACCTCATAGGCAAATAAATGTACAGAATTTTTTACCACATGCCTGGTGTCCTAGCTCATGTGACACAATTATGGCAATCATTGCTTTTCTGCTTGTGAATTTATCACTTGGGAGGTACATCAGTGACGATTCTTGGAAAGTCATTAGCCCCCAGTTTTCCATAGCACCTGCTCCAAAATCAGGCAGTGCAACCAGATCTAAATTGATTGAAACAGAGGGGAAAAAAAAAAAAAAGGTATCTTTAAAATTTTCGGAAGTAAAACGCTCACGTTATTTTAATGCTCACACTGGTTCAGTGTGCAATTACAGGATACTACATTTTAGTTGTTCTTTGTGGTATTAGGACAACACTCTTGCAAATGGTCTGTGAAATTTCTTCATGTCATACTTTTCATCTATGGTTGCCACTCCTTCAGGGAGCCACATAATAAATTCTCAAGAAGTCCAGATCTGTACTGTGTCTTGTACATACAAGTGTTTTGAACAAAAATGAAGGCTGTACTCCACCAATGCTAGAAGAGAATATATTCACTTCTGGCTCTCAGAAATCTTTCTCTGTATGAGTTTCTCCTGTGTTTGGTAATCACACCTACCTCTTTCTTCAGCCTAGCAACTGATAAAAACAAATCTTGCTCTTTCAGCTCTGTAAGTAGAGGGATCCTTTCCCTTCTTATTTGAAAGGTGCCTTAGAAACATCATCTCTTTGTTTCCTCAGTATAGCTGTTACCTGTGTACTGCCCTTCTGCCTTATGCACGGGGAACAGTTTTCCAGTTCAAATGTGAGAGTTAGAAAAAACATCAAGGATCTCAAAAAAAGGTATACTGTTTAAACTCAGCAGCAAAGAGCAAAATTTGGAAAAGGTATACAGAGAATTTGGAACCAGACACAAGTTTGTACTCCAAACCAGCTGAGCATGAGCCAGTTCCAGTCCAAAAGTTAGGCAGTTAATGTAAGCGTGGTGCTGAACCCAAGCAAATCTAGACTGCATCTCAGCAGGGCTTATCGCCTCAGGCTTACAGCAAAGGTATTTCACTTCAGATGAGGCAGCCCTCATCTAGCCAGCTTGGGGCAAGAGAGCTCACTTATAACTACATTAAAATCAGTGAAGACAAACCCTTAAATATCCCTGATTTTAAATGTGTTTATTTTTAAGTTCACGTTTTGAGTTAACAATATAAATCTCTAGCATTTACAAGGAGCTATTCTTGCTTGATCTAACCCTATTGATCTTGAAGCAAAACTTCAAAGTCAGTGGGAAATGCAGCTGGTATTACATGACATTACAGCAGGGATTGTAATGGCATTACAGCATTCTATGAAACTGAAATTTTACCTAAAAGAAGCCTTCAATACTGTTTTTCTACTTCAATTTTGTAATATTTTTATACTAATGAATTAATGTATTGACATTGCTGCTAAAGAGAATAACAGAATTGTCTACAGCCCTTGAGTAGCTTGTATGATTACTAAGATAACAAAATTCAAAGTGAAGACTGCATATATTACATTTTCCATAAGAAGTGTAGAGAGTAATTCTGCAAGTTATTCTAAATACACGGGGAGATAATACATTTACACAGATGAGAATTTATTTCCTTCAAGTGCCAAAATACAGATTTGGCAAATCAACTGGTCAAGAAAGGAGGGGAATTCTTCGCCATCAGTCCTGCTATCTGCTAAGATCATGGGCAGGTCCAAAACTCATTTCAAGTAAGAACTGCCTTCTATGCTCTCAATATTCTACGAATTTGTATAAAAGAGCACGTTCTCTCATAATATTCATGCTGAAGCCCTTGGGAATACAAGTATCATTGTACAGTGGAACTACCTTTTTTCTTGACTGAAGCTTGACTTGACTTATTTACCTGATGTCCATTTTAAGTAGAAACAATGTTTTCCTGTAGGAGTTTTTTTTCTGGGGAGGAACATGCAGGAACATACAGCCAACTCACAGGTAAGACAGGGATATATTGAAGAAAGCAAGAAATGCTTTCGGGAGACATGGGTTACAGCAAGCATGGATTTACTAGGAGGACATAAGGACTACAACATCCTTGCCTAGTATGGTCTATGCATCCCAGAAATAGCCACATGACTGAACGACCCTTTTCTATCCACTTTGTAGTCCCATCTGCCCCGTTACTAGGAAATGATGCTTTAAAAGAATGAGTGGGATGGGAAGGTAAGAGTGCTGAGTTACAGGTTAATAAGAGCCATGATGCAGAAAGAAGAATTCAGTGAGTTAAAGCTTAAGGGTTTTATTCCATTATTGTGGTAAGCTTTAAAAAGAGAATACTGCAAAAGAACCTATTGCTTCTGTGAATGGTACACCATCAGCAGCCATTTCTGGTCCATTTAAGAAAATAAGTAATCTCACCTGTCTTTGGCAGAGGGTAGCTGACATTAAGTAAGTCTTCCAGAAATGAAAATACTGGGCCTGTGATATTTAAAGCATAGTCAAGATACCCACTTTTAATTGCCTCTTTCCGAGCCCAAATACGTATCTGCAATAAAACAAGGAAGCGTCATTTTAGACAACCCCTGTATTTTTATTTTCTTTGCTTCTCTTCTGTGGATAATTTTTTAAAAATGCTGTCTCTCCACACCGGACCATGCAATTAAGCTTTTAATGAAAAAAATCCCCACTCAAGTTTCACTGGACCTAACAAAATGTGGCACAGAGCCCAATCCTACTAAAACCTAGGAGACTTCCCATACTTCAAAAGGGCCAAGATTTGAATCCAACTATACATTGCTGGAACAAACAGATTCCTGGTTTTTCTTTCATTAAATGGGAAATGCTGTAAAACTATTTAGAATCACATCTTAAGCCATTGTATTCCAGCCAGTGAGTCTGGATGATGAACTTTCCTCAGCCCACCACTTTTTCCCTGAAGAGAGAGAAATGGATGTCAGCATTTGCTGTCCAAACATACACACCTCTCCTCCTGAACTCTCTCACAGCCTGAAACAGACCACTGGCTTCCCACTGCTGCTGGAGAGAGCAGATGACATCTGAGCAGAAGACATCTTTACCTCTGAGTAATGGAGACAGCAGCAGCAAGCAATACAGAGCCCATACTTACTTGTGGAACTATATGAAATGAACAGGACAGGACAATAAAATAATTGTCCTAAAGGAAAGCTTTCTGCAGAAACGTTAGCAGTTTTGCCACATAAGCAAATAGTTTTGGAATGCAAAACACAGTTAATGTCTGTGATATATTCTAAAGCACGTGATGCACCACAGAGCCAGCTTCTGTTGTAAACTGCTATAACGTGTTATGCAGCCTCGTATTTACCTCATTTCCCCGCTCGGTTCTGGTGACATAATCAAAATCACAGATCACAAAAGCAGTCAAGTAAGTTGACATTTTCAGTGAAGTGTTAAATGTGGTCACAGTCCACAGGCTTCCATTTTCATCCTTCGTTTCAGATATATCTAGAAAAAATACCAGAGAAATATTCAAATCTTTGCTCTTCCATAACAAACAAGGAATTCTGTATTTTCTGCATGGTTTTTTACACCTCTCTTCAATACACTGTATTTCTGCACTAACTTCATATGCTTCTGGTAGAAGGCAAGCAGCCAGACTTGTCACTGCCATGTATCAGAGTCATGACCTTCCATGCAAACACCAAAAATCCACTCTTGAGCTTCTTAATTGAAGTCTTGGAAAGATATCAAACTGCCTCAGTTTTAGGATGCGGGTAAACTGTGGACAATTTATGCCATGCTGCATATCTCAAAAATGTATGATCTCTTAGGATTCAAATATAGGTCATGTGCACCTGAGAATTATGAAATACTTAATCAGATACCTTCCTTCTAAATAAGGGGGACGTGGGCAAGATTCTCAGAGGAAGAAAATGCTTCAAGTGATTCTCACAGAGATCCCATCTATTATTAATTCCTAAGTTACTTAGCTTCCATGCAAATCTCATAAAAATTCCTCTTTATGGCTGAAAATTATTTAGGTTAAAAATAAAGATTCGTGGCACTGAACTGCGGAAAAAAGCCATTAAGAAGGAGGCAAGAGATCCAACAGATTTCTGTAGGAACACTAATGTATGGAATTTGTTTGGAATCTTATATCCCACATGCATCCCACACAAGATCCCAGCAAGGGACAGGAGGAGCATCTCCAGAGCCTTATAGTCCTCTTGCTCTTATTCACACATACACGGGAGACTACAGTGTCTCTGCCTGGTAAAACAATTTTTTAAATGTTGTAAATATGTCTTAAAATCTAGTTAGAGTGAAAGGAATCCCTTAATACCACAATTACAGGCTTTGCATACTGGGGCTGCCATTTTGTTTTAAGCAGATGTCACGCAGTAAGACAGACACGCTACTTACTAAGCAGTAAATTCCAGGAATCAAACCCTGTGCAGCCTCCAGCAACCAGAGGAGTGCACATTGCAACTGACAAAACTATGGAATTATTGCCATCAGAGACATCAAATATGAGTAACTGTCTCCAAATGTTAAAGTTCATAGGCACAGATCTTCTGTGCATTTTCAAGGCATTACCACTCGGACAACAGATGTATCAGATGATATAGTCTATTCAGATAAATTACCCTTTTAGAAAGTAATTTAGGGTGGAAAAAAACCTTAAGTCTACTTGCTGTTTACCTACCAATAGCAGGCATGTTGGAAAGAGCCACATAGCTTGGGTCATGGACAATTCTGATATTAAATGTGGCCTTCATGGCAGGTTCATCAAAACATGGGTAAACTGTCCTGGCATACGTTGGTTCCAGTTGGGAGGCAATCAGCATACTGTATTAAAAATACAAGTAAGGTTAGTCCAGCATGCTACAGCTGATCAAAATCAATATATAGTGCATAAAAACACCAAATCAGAAAAAGTAAACATATTTGGAAAATGTCTGGTTATGAGTTAAAACCATGATTAAATCCCTGTGCCCAACAGACAGTTCAGTTTGGATGCTTCTAGAGAAAAGCAGTCTTTTTTAATTTGCGTTTGTTTTTTTTTTTTTCTCACAGGCCTTTTCCAGATACCATATTTTAAATATTTGAACTTTTCTAGTTTGTTTATTAAGACAGAGTTGGTTAATATTTTGCACACATCAGGCCAGTGCTCAAAAGTGATACAATGCCCAACTTTAATTTCATAATTTGAATCTCTCTGTACAGCTGCTCCTCTCTCTAATGCATACACTCTTATTTTAATGGTACATTTTAATAAAAAATTGTAGTAACTGTTAGGTAACTGCGTATACATGCACTTGCACACTTCCGTCAAATCACAAAGAGAAGAACCTTAGCGAAAGCAGCACCAGTGTTGTCCCAGTGCACTGGCAAGCCCAGGAAAATATTCAAGAGGATCCTTTTCTACCTTACGCTATGGAGCCTTGCCTCACTTGGGCAGATCTCTGTGACACCCTGCAATGGATGCACTCCTCCTCTTTGAACTAACTGAACTTTGGTCCGGGCAGATGCTCAGCAAGCAGGCCTAACCAAAATTAATCCTATTGTGTGAGGCTACCTGTGAGAACTCAGCACCAAACCCCAAAAAACAGGTTTGGCTGGAGACTGGGCTGATAAGCGGCCAAAACTGCATTAACAGCAGAAAATCCGACTACAAATCAACCATTTTACACAATAAATATCTGCAGCCACCAGGGTTTGTTGAGCTCTGCCTCTGCAGCAGCTGGCTGGACGCTGATCTGCCCTTGAGCAGGGACGCCTCTCGAGGTTATCCCTTGAGGCTGAGAGATCCCTTACCTGACACCAGACATTGATGTGACATTTTTTGCATGCATGTAACATTTAAGATACATATAGTAAGCTTACACAATGATCTTTGTAACCCATACTAACTTTAAGTGTAGTCAACAGTAGAGTATTGACCACCAATCCATCTGTACTTATCAAGTATTTTATATACATAAATTTACTGATTACAACTCAGTAAACTAAGTACTAGGTCAGACCTGTCTAAGTGACCTCTGACTCTTCTCCTGCAACACCCACTGGCTGGAACCAAAAGACAAATTTCTGTGTCCTGTGGCCAAAGTTTCAAAGAAGAAATGGACAACTGGGCTGTTCACATCAGGGCATCTTTACTGGGAATTAGAAAAAATATGCATGCAATGGTTCTCAAAGCTCCATACCTGTCACCCTAGTAGTAGCCAGCAGCTGGGCATACAAGAATGGCATAATCTGCTGTTTCAGTGACCTCAATACTATCACAGGGCTAATATTTTTCAGCTGTAATTGAGGTGTTCCCTAACAGTATATTCACACCAGGTTCACAAAGGCTTATAAAGGCTTACAGAGACATGCCAAACCAGGCAGGAGCCATCAGGACAGCATCCATACATTAAGTAACGGCATGTGATGAGTCAGATCTGCACTACACAGTGGAGTAACAATTCAGGTCTACCCTACAAGCACAGTATGACTGTGCCCGATCAATGCAGTCACTGAACCATGCACAGACCCATGTGCTAAACCTAAGGTTGCATGTTTTAAGATTCCCTTTTCTTGGTACCCAAAATGAATGGATTAGCTTTCCATCGATCCTTACATCACTTTGCAGAAGGCATACTGTATTGTGTGCGATTTGACCCAAAGAACAGAGTCATTAGCTTCCTGCTTCCATTGACACAAGTCAGCAACGCTTTCCCGGAGCCCTTTTCTTTTGAAGGATGTTTGGCTGTTGCCATTTTAATAGCTGTGCCATCTAAACCTGCTCAAAGCCTACGTAGTCAATCCAGTGCTGAAAGCATCAGCAGCTCATCTACGCTACGTCATCCTCATGGCTGATGTTGGGGAACTGAGTCAACAGGATGACTGTGTAAGAGCACTGTACTCTCAAAACATAGTACATTTTCCATTTCACAGACATATCTGATGCTGTACCATAACACAACTTATGACATTTAAAAGCACCCATGTTGAACACGTGTTGATGCACAGTGACTACTGAGACCAAGACATCTACTCTGAAGTGAGGAACTGCTCAAGTGACAGCAGCACAGTGTATTTGACTTCTTGCCTGTCAGTGCATGAAGATTTCCTCTATGGAACTGACTCCTTGCAGAGTCAAGTATGTACTGTGCCAGCCACCAGCTGCCTTGCTGAATACAGCTGAAGCTCCACCTGAGACGGAAGTATCACCTCTTCTCCTCCTTTATCCTGCCCAACGACAGAAAGTGACTTAAACTTCTGCCAGGGTTGCACAGGAGCAGCAAAAGTGGTAGGTCACTTCATCGAGGCAATCACTGAAAATACTCTATCTCCTTCTTCCCATGCAGTAAAGTATGCTTTTGTGTATTCAGTTGTGCAATCAGTCTTGGTTCTAGGAAACACTGAGCAACCCCACGACTGCAAATTCCCCACACCAGTGCAACTACTGCCTCAGGGGGCTCTGTACCAGCAGAAACGGATGCAGACATTTAGCAAATTTGCCCACAAGAAATTCTTGTTCAAGAATACAAACTAGCATATACTGGGCAAAAGTATTGTGATAAAAAAGAAATCTGAAGATGGATTAAATGATATTTTTCAGTAGGTCTCCAAATAAAAAAGAAAAATGGGAATGTTTCATGCATGTTACACAGACAGCTGATGTTTCAAACACACATTACCTCATATCATTTGTCAGAAAGAATCATTGTTGAGGTTTTTTTGTTGGTTGTTTTTTTTTTTCTTTTTTTAAGGTGAAGGTATTAGCATGAACTAATTACTAGCAAACTTTTTTCCACATTGCAATATTATCACAAAACAAATTACCCAAAAGGAAATTAATTTTTAAAAAAGCCAAACATTGCCTAAGCAAATAAATTCCTCTCTTAAGCCTACAGTTTTGTGCATAGATTTCATTTTCCTTTTTCATAAGCATCATATAATGCCTCCTTCCCCTAGTAAAACAAAATCAAAGCCATCACACTTTTAAATAATGAGAAACAAACAGATAACAGCATCTCAGCCTAAATCTTTGACAATTTATACTACACAGATTCTTTTTTTTTTTTCAGTTAGTGTCTAAAAACAAGAAAAGGAAAATGAGGAATGCATCCTGTATAGTACATGAATGCCTAGTGGACAGTTTCACTTGATAAAGAAACAGCGTAACTGTAGAAGAAATGTTTTATGTTGATGTTATTCTTCTAAAAATGCCATCTCATTAAAATAATGTTGTTTGTAATACTGATAGCATAATGGGGTTTTTTGTTAACATCTTTTATATCTGATTCCTTCCACCTTAAAAATTTATGATAATTAAACTGTAAAATAAACCCTGAAGTGGCTCAAAATGAGGGAGTTTTACAGTGAGCAGAACCCTGTTCTGTGCAGCAGCTGTCCCCAACACCCGCTCCCCCTTTCAGGTGAACGGTGCTCAATATTAACAGGCAGCTGAAGAAAACACCAAACCTGTTATTTGCTCTGATTTCTGTCCCATGCCTTTGATGGTTTTACCCACAGATTCATCTAAAACAGAGCTAAAAAGAACTTCGGATCCCCTGCTCTGAGGCACAATTAACTGTACTGATGCTGTTCTAATCCCCTTTGCTTTTGTTCTAGTAATTGATGCAGAAGCAACTGATAAAAATCAATACAAATATTCTGTTGGATTACATTTTGGGATGCCTGTTAATACCAGCCCTATCCAGTCAATTACTTTATGGAAGCTGCATAGGACATGTAGAGTAGCTACCAAGCAAAATTCTCAAAGGATTTTGAAACACTGATGTGAACAGTGACATACAGCCTCCACTTTATAGCAGACTCCACGGGGATCCTCTAACCCTGGAGTAGTATACATGGGCTCATGCACAGCAGTGCAAGATCTGTGTGCAGAACGATGCGACAATAAACCTCCTGCTTGAGCCAGCACTGCTACAGAAGAAGGGCAAAGGTGGTTTCTGTATCTTTCCGCCTACCCAGATCCTGGCATGGACTCTACCAGATATATGCAGAATACGGACTCCCTACTTCAACAGGAAAGCCTTCAAATACTTAGTGCTGGTGAAGCAGAAGCATCCTCCTTTTTTTACTTCCTTTGCTCCTGCAAGCACTGCAGACATGGGCTGTGCACTATCTGTAAAGACTGCTCCCATTTTTCAGAGTTTTCTTTTGTATGCAAGACCAGATCAGGTGGGTAGTACAAATTGTCAACAACAGTAAAAACATATGCAGTCATCAAGGATCAAACTGATCACAAACAATTTCTGCGTTGGAAATTCAGTGAAGTTTGGCCTTTGGTTGGCTCTGTTTTCCACAGAGGTGAGGTTAGCGCTCCTGAAAGCAGCCTTCTCTGCGAACAGCTTTCCCACACCACCTTGTCAGTGTGCTCCAGCTCCAGCTTGCAGAGAGGACGGGGAACAGCACTTTGTGTCAACTCGCTAATTCCGCTAACCTGCCAAGAGCAATGTGGATATCTGACCAAGAAAAACACCGGTGCCAACGCTCAGATGGAACATTCATTTCAGAGACTTCACTTCTCTTTAGGATCTAGCTATCTACTGAAAGCTTGCCCTTCTGTGCTTAAACTCTTTTGAAATGAGAGGTCTCTAGTGGTTCCACAAGCACAAATTAAAAAAACCACTAAGACTTGTAGTGCATGCAAGAAATACAGGAGTCTCTGTGACCGCAGATAAATGTCACATCACCTGTTACAGCTGGTGGGTTTAAGTTACATGCTGAAGTCAGAAGCCTATGCAGGAATCAGACCCTGAAGCTCTGCCAGATCCAGGTACAAGTCACATTAGAAGAGTTACAGGGCAGTCTGCTGGAGATAGTGATTTTCTTGCAGAATGGTAATAGGCTTTGTACTGACAGCTGAAGGGCACTGAATGTTTTTAAATCACTCCTGATCTATATAATCCATTACAATCCAACTTTTTCTATCATTAACAGCTTGCTAGATCTTACAGACCATAACCCTCGAAATGTACCTCCTCCAAAAAAAAAGGAAGGCAAAACCCCTTCAGTGTAACTAGACTACATCAGATTAGGAAACGACTGGTAAACTGATGACTGAATTCTTAGTGAAGGAAAAAAAAAACAAGATACTGTTGCATACTCTTGATTCAGAGAAAGACTTTTAAAGCAGAAAAGACATGCAAAATCCATTCAAGAGTATTAGAAATGTAGGCAGGAACAAGTAACCAAAACAATACATTATATCTGCAATCAGTGGATTTCATTTGATTTATTTCAGTGTCTGAACACCACTGGCATCTCTTTAACCAGACTGCAGTCTCACATTTCATTAGTTCTTCGCAATGAGCTAAGAATGAAATGGAACAATTGTCATAAATCCTTTAAACAATTGGAAATTGAACTATACACATTATTTTAATGTTTCAAATACATTTTTTTCTTATTTTCTACTGTGGCAGCACAGCTGACAATAGCTTTTTTTTTCGGATCCTCTGAATTTTACACAGTCTGAATCAAAAAAATGTCATATTCTAATTCAGTATTTCTTAGATAGGACTTGATTGAATTAATACAGCATCAGAAAGCACACTTATACAATATTAAGTAATTAGGTACTTGTTCCTTTCTTACTTATTTGGATTGTTTTTAATTATGTAAATTAAGCAAAGTGTTCTAGATTTTCCTTAAGTCAAAAGTTGCACAAATAATCCTGTGAATGAAGAAACAGCGACTGAAGAAAAACAGAATATATTTCCTAAAAATACTTATTACCATACTGCATTTTTCTCTAAGGCTAACCAACTTACCTCCTTTCTCTTAAAAAAAAAATGTCAGCATAAGTTAAATTTTCCAGATGTGGCAGACAATGGTATCAGCAAAGATCTCCACAAGAGCTGGCAGCTGAAAAGCCAACTCATTGTTGCAGAAAAACCACGCAGTCCTCCTCCATTTCAATAAAAACTATTAACTTCATGTTGTGGTTTCTTATTATTGCTACTCATCCAGGGACTTGCATGTATGGATCTTGCAGGTAACTGAATATTACCTGCTTGAACAAAAAGTCTATGAACTGCTCAGATACGGTTTATTTTAGTGGACTCACGGATAGGCTGGGAGCCAAGAACACTTGAATTTTAACACTAGATTTCCTTCTGACTCACTGATGGCTCATCCTCAGCAATTCACTACATCTTTAATTATTAACAATGAAATAACTTTAAAATAAGCAATTTATCTGCCTCTCCTTTAAACACCGATTTTGAGAAACTTGTCTTCTGCTGAAACTATTCCAATCATAATCTTAAGTATCACTTTTCTTTAGCAAGTTTCACATTCAGAAGTTTATGACACAATTCACCTTGAGAAGATTCCCAATAAATAAATAAGCAAAGATTATTTTGAGAGTGAAAATATGTTTTAGATGAATGACTTTTTGATAAGCTCACACTGTCCCAGTACTGACTCTGCAGTTCAAAGGAAAATAAAAAGGAAAGCATACTAATAGCACTCACTAAGGAAATCATCGGTTGTCTGATGACAACCAACCAACTTCATGTGCAACAGCACCTACAAAGTCCAGCTGTCCAAAGTGGCCACCCACCCTACTCCACCATACTTCTGAAACTCATGCCCAAATCAACATCCAAAATGCTGGGTTCTAGATAAAGACATGCTCCTCACAGACACAGGTAGAGGAGGTGAAGAGCCGTCAGTGCTACACAGACGCGTGTGGGGCCAGGATGAAGACCGAGCCAGACTGTGGCTCCCAGGAACGGGGCGTAGGCATTGCCTGACCCCTCGCTGCCAAAGGCACAGAAAGAGACATGTCCACAAAACGTGGTTTGACCAGTTGAGATAGACTCCTTCCTCTGCCAAAGACAGATCTCTGCTTGACAGACCCTCAGTAAGCCCTGCCAGACTAACTCCGGAGCAGCAGCTCCTCACCAGCCTCTGCAAACACGGTCTGCGCAAACCATCTCGGCACTGTCGTTCCAAGCCACCACGATCCGGAGCTGTGGCTCAAGTCGGCTGCTGAAGGAAAGCCAGGGCAAGCTAGCCGGTGCTCTCCGGAGAGGGGAGAGACCACAGACCCGAATTTATCTCTGCAGCCCGTGAGTACTGTACACCTGGGGAAAGGCTTCGGCTGAGCCCGCCCCGGCCAGCCCGGCCGTGCAGAGCAGCCGTCTCCCTCGCCACCCAAGGCAGCGAGGTGCTCCCGCAAGCGCCGCCCAGCCCTGGTACCACCTGAAATACCCTCTGCGGAGACGCA
>VYXH01001541.1:7836-27645 GCA_013397275.1 Burhinus bistriatus | reverse complement strand
TCGGGGGGAGGGGGGGCCGGGAAAAAAAAAAAAAAAAAAAAAAACCGCAAACCCACACATATTCCTACTTTCTCACCACGGTCAAGAACGGCAACAGAAAGGATGAGAAAACGGGGTCCACTGCTTGGAGTGTGCAGAGCGGTGTGGTAAGAGTGGCTCGGCTCTTGAGGGAGATCTCCATGTTGAAAGATTTGGGAGAAAGACATCGAGTCTGAAAAATTTTTGGTACGTGAAAAAAGCATGATCACAGTGGATTTCTGATAAATTGTCCTCGTTTAGAGCCTCACTTCCCCACGTAGTTCAGTGGAGGCTATAAACATCACTATGCTGTACAAACACACTTAACCCCATTACAATCAGTAGGACTGATCCCGTGTTCCCAGTTAAACACATACGTAAAGGGTTTGACGAGTTGAGGCCAGATTGCCAGCGAGATTGTAAAATTACACCTTTGTCACTTCATAAAACTTGCCTGTTTGTTTTGCTCAGTTGCAGCTCCCCTTTAAAATCGTGATGAGCCATGCGTTAACAGGAACAGTAACCAGGAATGGTGGCCCTTGTATGCCACTGCCTTGGACACTTTTTAATCTGGATTACAAGTAGGTTTTCCGCCTCCCATGTTTTTTAAATCAGGGTTGATTTTTCTCCCCCTTTTTTTTTGAACCCAAGTCAATTCCCTTGGGCTTGTAGTTCACACAACAGCCACCCCCAACCGCAGACAGCTCTGTCTGCAACATCAAGGCATTGGATTAGGTATTACGGTCTGTTTTGTTGCCAGTTATAGCTGAGCTGGCTAAAGTAAATTCACCTCAATGACCTAACACTAAAGGTTATCCTTTCTGCTAATTTAACTGTTAATTGAGAGGGATACCTTTTGAGTGGTCCTGTACAGAATACAGCTATGGCTTTTCTCACGCTGGGCACAGCAGGGCTGGCTGCTACAGGTCTAGGGAATAGCTCTGAGTCACTGAAGAAAGAAAATTTCTGGTCCCAGCAGAAGACCATAATCTGTTGTTTGCCTGTCACTTGAGGGATGGAGGGGATCCGCTCTGCCAGCCTGTTGCATTGGTTGCAGGCTCTCCCAGCCTTCTCGTCTCATCTGATCCCTGCCGCAATGCCTTTGCTGATGTTACCCTTAGTTTCCCAACAGGCTGTCTTCTGGCACTGGCCCATATTCTTCTGTTTTCTTTCACACAGTTTGACTTGTATGTTTCTTTTTCTGTGCTTCTTTTCTCATTTTGTTCTCATTTGCCACTCATTTACTCCAGGCATCCCCACCCATGGCCGGGGACCTGTTCCTATTTCTCTGGTTCAGGCCTCTGTATTCTTTCCACTCAACCCATCATCCTTTTACCCCTCTGTCCTTGCACACGTCTCACATACCTTCACTCTTCATCTTGAACATCAGCAGCTTCTACTTTTTCTCCTAGCATGTTTTGTAACATCCATTGTGTTGCTCTCATATTAAGAATTTACAACAGTCTCCAACAAACTTCTTGGAGGTCACTGGACCTGCAGCCACACAGAAGCCCTGAACTAATTGCCCTCAAACAAGTATGACCTGCTGCATGTCACTTAAATTCACAGAAAATATTTTCAAGTATTTAGAAAAGTATCTTTTTCCTCTTATTGTCACTGTAAGTTTGGGAATCAGTTTGTTGTGACAGTCCACAGAGTTGCTCCATGCCATGGGAGTGCTGACGCACTACGGAGACTGGGTAAGATGAATGATCAAGAGCTCCCAGAAAGATCAGGAAAGAAAAGACAGTGCTGCAAAGAAGGAGGTGATGGGAAGAAGAAATCACAGAAGTGCAGCACTATTTCTAAGGCAAGGACCCAGACATTGTAGAAAATTATGGGACATTTCAATGACCTGCTCTCCAAATGTTTTTTATACACTGTTGACATTGTTCAGTAAAACCATGCTCATCCACTCACCCCCTCAAAAGGCACAGGCACAAGCAAAAATCAAAACTGTGAGGCATTTCATTCCACATCTGTGCAAACAAGCGGAACTGCTCAGTAATAAGCCTGTAAGTAGTGCAGACCCCACGGCAAGGTTGCCCTTCTTAATAGCGCAGGATATGTTTTAAAGTTTACAGTTCATATCCATAAAATGTCCTTTATTTTCCCTTGTTTGCAGTGGAGAATTCAAACCTGCTCCTTTCCTCAATTAACACTTAAAAAAATTACAATAGTTACAACTTAAATATTTTAAGAAGTGTTGTTTATCTACCTTTTCCTCCCAAACAATTTATAATAATTACCTCATAAAGCGACTGGTGGGTGAAGGCTTTACCCACAACTGTGGATTCCCCTCCTGGTGGGAACACACACATATGTGTTTGAAATGGGAAAATATTTTGCATGTAGTATAAAATGTGTGAGTAGCTTCTGTTGCAAATGTTACAGTTCACTGTCCTGCTGAACTTACTTGTGGAGTTAAGATCTCTGAACAACATGTTTCTGAAGGCAAAGCTGCAGGAGGTTCTGGGCCAGGACAGGCACCCTGGCCACAGCATGTCAGGCACAGTCCTTTGTTCAGGCCATAGCTCAGCCCAAATCCTGACCTTTGATGGAAAAAGGAGGCCTGTATTTAAGTCAACAGAAGCCTTTAGTACACATCTGAAGGTAGAAACAAATCACCTGTAATCAAAGGAGTCAGACAGCTCTGTTGCTCTGAAGGACACCAAAGCATCTGACAAATGTTACTGTCTTGTTCCAGACGAAGGGAGCTGTGCCATGCTCACTAACTCTTCAAAGTCCCATCAGTATCCACTGAATTTTATACAGAAAAATGTCATATATGACAGCATAGGATCTACTATCCATTAAGGTGCAGTAAGGTAAACACTTCATGTGGCAGCTGGCCAGGAAATTTGACATGAAATGTCAATTAGCAGAATATTGCAATTATTTGTTCAAGTTCATCAAGATTTTCAGGTTAATAGTATTGTTTTCATAAAAAACACTGTGTTATCATCATAAATCATATATACTGGATGCTAAGAAAAAGGGTAGTCGTGTTTAAGCAATGTGAAACAATTGTTAGGCTGAAAGATGATTCCTTAAATCACATTATTAGTGATTTGTTCAATCTAATTTGAGAAGTTCTGAGTGATGACATGTATGGCAATTCCAGCAGCAGGAGTCGAGAGTGATCAGCACTTCTGAAACTTTGTTTTTAACAGAACTGTAAATCTTGTTTCTTCTCCAGGTTTTGGGGAGCTGCCTGATTTTTTCTGTATTTACAAAGTCAGACCAATGCTCCTTCTAGGCATGAAGGATCCATGTGGACCACCTATGTCCATGAAATCCCTGTATTTTTATTTTTTTTTAACTTGTCTGCTCATCTGCACTGTATCTGCTCTGCATCATTTATTTTCCTTCTTTAACAGAGCCAACAATATATCAGAGCTGAAAATGTTGTAATGCCTCGAAGTATGTGTGGCAGGAGCTATTCCATAGGAGATGCTGAAGTTGCAAACTTTTACCATTGCTCTGAAGGTCTGATTTAGTGGATATTTCAGGTTTCCCAGCCATCTGAAGTAAGAAGTGCGAGCTATAGGTGGACATACATAGTTAGCATAGCTGCAAATAATTTCAATACACGAGCCAAACACGAACAGTTGAGGACCATAACTTCTTACTGGACACGTCAAAGAACTCCTCAGCTTTCCTGCAGACTGAGGATGAATACTTTACGTCTTTCTTTATGAAGTCTGTACCTTCAATATCAAAGTCAGCATGGGTCATACTAGTTACCAAGTAATTGGAATTAGACTTGAAAGAACAAGGTTTCCTTTCCCTAATAATAAAAAAACCCCATCACCAAATCCTCTGTTTCAATGTTTCTGTCCTAAAAAGATTTTGTACACTTCCTGTATAGATCTGTCAGTGGATATAAGGTTTACAAGCTGGCACAGTAACAACTGAGCATGGATCTGTATTTATATTGACAAGGTTGTCTTAACTGGCCAGTACAGGCCAATACAGAAAGGCTCCATGGAGAAGACTTCCAATTTAAAAGCATCGAATTTGACCAAGCATTGGAGTATCATCAAAAAACATGACATTGAAAACTCAGATTAACTGTTTGGAGTGAGGTGTCTTTGTGGGGTGGTCACTATCTAAGCAAGGAAAGTGCTTTCACCATAGAGAGCCATGAGTCTAATTAAAAAATTGTATGTAGAGAAGCATGCTTGAAATGTTGCCATTATTGGTAATGATGTCTGAAACTGTAATTGAAGTAATTTTTTTAACTAAAAGATGTTCCTTGGTGTTGCGGACCAACAGGCCACAGATAATCCTGTGTCTTGCAGACTACCAAATGATGCAAAAACTTGTTTGTAAATTCTGTTCTCCTTCGATGGAACAGCTGTGAACTTTTTACCAGGCCTCAGCTGACTGCCTCTGTGGAGCTGTGTACCAATGCAATGGTTTAGATCTACACAGCAAACAGTGGGTAGCAGCAACAATTCTCAGCAGTGGAGAAAAGCCAATAACCGGGGCAAAACGAAGTGGTTTCTCTGGGTGCTTCTGCTTGTGGAGGACGACAGAGTAATCCCTAAATGATATGGGTAAAATGAGGCAGTGATGAACCATAAAACTGGGTGTTAACAAAACGATCGTTGTGTCCAGTGAGCAGAGTTGTGCTCAGAGCTGGAGAAGACTCCCTCCAGACAGCTCAGGGTTGCTCAAAGGAGCAAGAGAGGCCTGCGGCCCTGTTTGAAGGTACGATACCCGGGAGAGCCACCTCCTTGGAGGGGAGAGTCAGGAAAGCACCTCCAGGGAACAGGAGGAGATCCACAGAACAGTGTGGAAAGTAACCAAGGAGTAAACACAGCAGATGTGAAACCAGCTATCCAGAATATGAGCAGAAGATGAAAATTACACCACAGCTGGGATTAAGGAGGTTGCAGTTCTATCAGTATATTTGGTAACTCTATTGGTCGGCTTCTAAGGCGTGGCAGGCGATCAATAAGACTGATAAACCAAGTCTTGCAACTGATGACATGTGGGAAAGAAGTATATCATGTTTTCACCAGTTTGCTTAGCAAGAAGAAAAACCCAAACTGTAACAATGCACTCTTAATTGGAATGAAGTTTTGAAAAATAAAATTTTTAAGGATTTAATAAGAAAAGGATGAGTGAATGCATGAATCATTTGCAGCATGTGAAACTTTGTTCCAGATGGCATTTAACTTTTTCTTTTGTGAAGTTCAATGTTTTATTATTGTTACTGCACTTAAAAACAACTTGAATAGGTATCAGCTTTTCTCCAAGTATGCCAGCATTTTCAGGATTGTGCCTGGTGAGACTGTATGAAAGTCAGCAAACATTTGACCAGAAATAACTTGCAAGTATATTTTTTTTAAAATGGCATTAAATGTCTGTAGACTGATATTGCTCAATATGATGAATGGTGGCGTTTTCAAAGTTGTTGGCCCTTTTTATTAAGTATTTTACAAGCTTTCAGATGCCTGGTATTTTTCTGGCAGCTTCACTGAAATGAACCAGGAATGTAGTATTTGTCCCCTGAGTGCTAGTCATACCAAGATTTATCAGCTCTCTAGGAGGAATAGCAAGTTGAAGTTTGAAGAACTGATGTATTGAGATACTGTAAACTATTCCTCACCCATGGAGTTGGACCAACAGAGTTGGACCAAGGACATATGTCTCCTCTCGTTTCATCTGCTTTTGTTGCAAGAAGGGCTCTTGGATGGTATGCAAGCCTGAGATTGCAACAGCCAAGTACAGGAAATGCTTCACGAAGCTTACTTCAGCCCTAGAGCTGCACAGGGAGCTGAAAGGGAAATAAGCAGAACCTTAGCGTGTCCAGCTTGCTCTCCTGTTACTACGAGGAGGATAGCAGAAGAGAGAGCAATGGCTGTTCCTGCTGGAAATAACCTCTTTATCCACACCTGGCAGGTACCAGCCAGCCTGGCTGTCCAGAATGGTGGGCAACACTCAGTCTTTGTCAGAACTTTTGAAAACAGTCTCCTGGTGCACCTCATGCGCTCCAAGCACTGGTGAGCATTCAGTCCTGGACACCAGCAGAGAGAGGTCAACAACACCACAGCTAATCTGAAGTAAACTCCCTGGAAATGCACACGCTTTGAGGACTGGGTCCTCTGTACCAACTGCTTTGCTCTATCGATCCACTCCTTTTGGGCCACCCTATCTGTATATCTCAACTTAACTTTTCTTGCCCCACTGTCCTAGGAAATAGCCTGCTTTTTCTGTGCTGAGAGTTAGCTCTGCAACAGAGAATTATTATTGAACATCTACAGCAAGCACCACTGGCTCATCATCATCCTCATCATGAATAACAAACAAAATATATATATATATTCTTCAGGTACTAAAAGAATGTTTTTAAATCTGTCCTCTTAGCTTGTAAACCAAGATGTTTGCTACATTTTGTAATGTGCCAAATTTTCCAGAATTACTGAGAAATGAGGACAATTGCTTCCTCATAGGTTTTTTTTCCTATTAAAATCTTCATTAAACCAGTCAGACTCCAGAACACCTGAAAATTACTGGTGTGACTTCACATGCTGGCAGAGAACTAAACACCCAAGACTTCAATAGCTTTTAAAGCTTACAGGTAGTCTTTACCCCCAGAAACTGGGTATTATATTTTGCAAGAGACACTTCTTGAAGCCATCCACAAAATGCTCCCTGAATCTTTATTGGTCCAACAAACCTATGTTTCACTGCAGAATGTGGCTACGTGTCAACTTGTGTTCAAATTGGCCAGAGCTCTGTGTATCCCTACAGACTCTAGAGAGCCTGTTTTCCAGGGCCTCTTTCTGGCAGACCTTTGGCGGAAACATACTAAACCTTGAGCCTGATGTGTAAATGGAATAAAACAGATCTCCGTTTTAACCCTTTACTATGTTGGTCTTGCAACTTAGATGCCCGTTTAGCATTCTTGTCTTGGTGCAGGCTGCAATCCCATTACAGTTCTCTGTTTCTACTTGCCAGGTTTGCTCTCACAAAGCTTAAATCTGATCTCATCTGATCCCTAAACTTCTGATCCGTTCAGACAAAAAAGAGGAAGATCTCTGCCTGTATGATTGGCTGGCAAATAGTTTCAATATTTTTGGTAAATCTCTGTAGCTGGTGGCATGCAACATGGCGCAAGAAAACATGTATGTGACAGAAGTCATGGAAGTGTTTCAAAATGCATGGATTACAAAATACAATTCATAAAACCTTTGGGTGGGTAGACCTGGGGAAGGGACCCAGAGTACCCTGTGCTGTTTTACAGATCAGTTTCTTACAAAGAATGTGGCATAGAATAGGCTATGGAAATGGGATGTCCCTACTCACAAAAGTCTAGGAATAACGTTTTCACCTAAAATTAATGTGCGTAAAACAATAATGCTGCTGGGTATTAGTCTCTGTCTTTGGTGTAGAAAAGATCATAAATAAAGAATAACGGATGTGGATCAGCCTCTCAATGGCTCCTTCTATTAGTAAAAAAACTACTTGTGTCCATTTGTCTGTGTTTTGAAAACTACAGTTACAAAAGCCAGCGACAAGAATAGAGTTGGGGAAATACTTCTGATCTTTCTTTTTTGCAGAGCTAGGACTGCAGGCTGGTCCATGCCACTGACTCCTAAGTGTGCTGTGGTGTTTTCTGAGAAGATACTGGAAAGGTGTTAGGAGAACGCAGTCAGGATGCACTTCTGAGGAAGATGCAGATGGTGATATGAAGATCAGTGAGAAGTCAACTCCCAGCTGATGGCAACGTGAGGAGAACAGCAGGAAGCCATAGCACTTTGAAGGCAGCAGGCTATGTCATTAGTTTATTCAGGTCATAGTTTCTGATTAATTAGAGTCTAGCTGCAGGAGCGGTAGAATCAGAGAGAGTCAAGATGAGGAATTTGTGCCATTTGTAATCAAACTACAGCATCAAATTGTCAAATCTCTATAAGGGAGAGAAAGACTTGTCACAAAAATGAGGATCCCAAATTCTTCACGTCTGCTACAGGGGTGATAGAAGCAGAGCACACACACACCCCTCCCCCCAAAAAAAAAAGAAAAGAGAGAGGTGATCAAAGACTAAGGCAAGTTCAACCTGAGAAAGTTCAGGTGCATGCAACATATGTTATTAGTTTTTTCTGAAAACAGAAAGAATTATGTCAATACAATATAGAAATGGGCCGCTAGCCACACTCATACTCTGAAATTAGTAAATCTAGCTGTGAGCCAAGAAGAGAGGGAAGCCTAGCAGGCAGATAAACCAACGCAAATACCAAGGAAAAAGCAAGTACATTCTGGGAAAGCATTCAAAGCTTAAAGCTTCAGGCTATGTGGATTTCGATGCTGACATTGGGGAAGAGCACGGTTTTGTAGCGCTAGCCCCTTGGAAGAAGGGTGGCCCAAGGGTTCTTCCAACTGCACGACCTGGTGAACCTTTGGGGTGATCTGCTCTGGAGCCTGGACCTCACGCAGTAAGCCAGTCAGACAGGTTTTAGAAAATTCTGTTCTTGGACCTGGCATGGAGAAAGAGAAGCTGTTAAACAACAAACTGGATAATCTACTGTGCTGGTTTTGGCTGGGATAATTTTCTTCATAGTAGGTAGTATGGGGCAATGTTTTGTATTTGTGTTGAAAACAGCATTGATAATACAGGGATGTTTTTGTTACTGCTAAGCAGTGCCTACACAGAGTCAAAGCCTTTTCTGCTCCTCATCCTACCCCACCAGCAAGCAGGCTGGGGGTGCATAAGAAGCTGGGAGGAGACACAGCTGGGAGAGCTGACCCCAGCTGACCAAAGGGATATTCCATACCAGATGACGTCATGCTCAGCATATAAAGCTAAGGGAAGAAGAAGGAAGGTGGAGACCTTTGCGGTTATGGTGTTTGTCTTCCCAAGTTACTGTTGTACATGACGGAGCCCTGCTTTCCCGGAGATGGCTGAACACCTGCCTGCTGATGAGAAGTAGTGAATGAATTCCTTGTTTTGCTTTGCTGGGTGCGCAGCTTTTGCTTTACCTATTAAACTGTCTTTATCTCAACGCACATGTTTTCTCACTTTTACCCTTCTGATTTTCTCCCCCATCCCGCCATGAGGGGAGGGAGCATGTGGCTGTGTGGTACTTAGTTGCTGTCTGGAATTAAACCACAACAGCCACCTGTCCTTCTCTTCCGGCTTGTCTACATCACATACCACTATTATTTTATAAATCGTCAACTAGTGCCTTCTGGGAAATTGGATAATCCACTCAGTTACTTGGAGAGAAAAATATTTGGTGTATTTTTTATGACCTTTACTCCTTAAGGCACTTTTCTCACAGATGTCCCAAACTGCTTTCATTCATATCTTGAAGGACCACTTTCATTCACTATGCTCCCTTTACTGCTTTGGTGTCATACTGACTGAGTGTCACGTCCATCTTTAGATACCAGCACGCCACTAGATCTGCCTCTTTTTCAGGGATTTATTGCTAGCATCACAGATCCACTCGTGGCCTTACATCAGTCACACCTGGTTCTGTAGGGACCATTGCACAGATCGTTTATTTCCTTATGAGCTGGGGAAAGGAGGGGATCATTGCTCAACAGCATCAATGTAATGCCTAGATCTAGAGAATTGCATGGCAAAATGAAGAAAATGGGTGGAGGCCTTTCCAGGGGAGGCTCCAGTGCTGTAACAAAAGAAAGGGCTCTCGCGTAAGAACAGTAATGGACAACAATTGGACATATGCACAGATTTTCAGTTCCTGCCCCTAACATTGTGAATGGGTCTTAATTTCTTCCCTGGGGTCACTCCTGATGGGAACGAAGTAACCCTATGATCACAACTGCAATTTTAACCAGAACGTAAAACCTGAATCTCACAAGATCCATGTCCTAGCCCCGAAGCTGACCCTGAAGTAGAGATAAACCACAAAGCCCAAGCAGATGTCCAACATAACTATACCAGGATTATCATGGGCTCACTTACAAAAAGGAACTTTAAAATAACTTTTGTTCTGGGGACCTCATGGGAAGCTATTGGATGTTTTTCAAGCAAGCTCTGTTTTTATTACCAACTCCACACCCATTTTATGGACGCTCCAAATGATGTCCAGGATGAACAGTCTATGCTTTGTAATATTGCCTTTTCTGAAGTATCAAACCCTCCTGGTTTTGATTACCCATTTCAAGCACCCCCTCAATCCATTTACTCGTTTAATATTCCCTTAGTCCCTCATTGCATGACTTCTTCCCTTACCATGTGCTCAAAATAGTGCCTGTGCCAATAAAATGTGAACTCTGAAGTGTTTATTTCTGTAATGTAGCAAATTGTTCCCTTTCTCTTTCAAATGGCTACTGTTCCATACTTTACTTCAGCTAATGGCACCTTGGAGGTTATAAACAGACGCTTCACAGCAAAGGCTTTTTTCCCTGCTGTAGTTGATACACAAAGATGAATCTCAGCATAGACAGTATGTCTCAGCAACATCATAATTTTCAGCCACCTTAAGCCTCGATAGGGCATCTTTCCATAAATCAAGACATTTCAAAATGCAGAGGAATGAGTAACAAGGAAAGTGAAAGTATTAAAACACAGGATGATTTTGGCATGAATCGTGGAAGGCAAGAAAGCCATTCCAGGGCTGGCAAAAAAGTGACACCAGCACTGGCCTTGTACTGCAGCAAATTTTTGGAGACCACTGTGTAGAGTAACATCACTCATATTTTGCTGATACTCCCATTGCTTCCTCCAGATCTTGATCAAACTGGAGGTAACATATTTCAAAGTAAAGATGACCCACAATATGTATAGTTGGACACCCCTATTTTGCATGAATTACATAAAAGCATATTCTGCAAACATTTGACCCAAACATTGCACAGGCAAAGGCTGAGACATCTCACCTACATTCAACAAAGGGTACTACCTTTCTTGTCTTTATTCATTTAGATGTATGTATCCTGTTTCCTCTATTAGATTAATTTCTGTTCTATACTGATATGCAAAAACAGTATGGATTCTGTAAAGGATGGAAAAGCACTGGTCAAAAATTCACTTTGTGTTTTATTTATCCCTTTTGTCCACCACACTTTTCTCTCTGCTCATTTCAGCATGTTGCTAACCCAGGAGTTCGCTCCTGAAAACTTGTTTAGGCAGACAGCTTGTTATGAACTCTTCAAAGGCACCATTTACTTCATGTTTGTGTGAGGAGACCTTTGGGATTCACCAAACTCGTAGGTGGAACTGAAGAATCATGGTAAAGTGATCCATGAACTGTTATCTGAAAAACTCCAGTTTCTTTTCTCTGGGTTTGTTTACTGGCATCATACTCATTTGATGTGGACTAGCAGTTACAGATGTTTGTTCAGCTACCAGCATGGATGAATGCAAAATACTAATAACCCCAAGTGTAACCTTTGACCCTTCTGCCAAATCTGGCTCTATCCTCCTTCATCCTTATTCCCCCTTTCATATTTTTGTTGTTAGGCTGTGAGTGTTTTCTTTCTTAAAGTTGAATACAAACAAGAGTACGTTAGAACCCAACCCTTTACAATAATCTTCCCAATCTCATTTCAAAGTACATGGAAATCTCAAATGTTGAACCCTAACATCTTGTCTCCATTTGGATCTGGGAAGCACAAAGCGCAAAACGCAGACTTCACATCAACTGAGTTCTTTCCGCAAGTCTCTGGATCATAATCCCTGGCCAATGCTGTCATAAGATACAGAGTGGGTGCACACTACTCAGGAAACAAGTATAGACAGCAATGCAATTAATATAGCATTATTTGGGTGTACAGTATTTAACCAGTCATTCTCTGGGCCAGAAAGATGTTGTCAAATGGAAGAAGCAACATAGAGCACAGTAGACAATACACCTTCCAAAGAAAGATCTGCCTTCATCTTACCCTTTCCATTACCTCTTCGGGAGCTACCTCTTCTGATATATGTCACCTTCTTTCCCTTTGCTAATTAAGTTTCCCTTAAATAATTCTGTTTGAATGATAATGCACACCAAGTTACAGTGTTTTACTCCATTCTCAGTTTCTTTACTTCCCTCTGTTCACATTCTGTACATTATGGGATCAATCTTATTCCTAAAGAATCTTCTTAGACATTGAGTAATTTTTCAAAAGAATGTTAGGGGAAATATCCCAAACAAACTTGTTGGATCAAATGTAGCTATACAGGACTCTATCTCTGAATAGAACAACTGTGTATATTCACTTTGATGGTTTTTATTTCTCAAATGGGAATATTTTCAAAGTTTAGTTAGCACAATTGCATTTCTTAAAAAAGCAAGTGCGCCAAATCCCTGCCAGCATGCCACTTTTGTTATACTACTTAATCATTCTTCTCCTTCACTCACGTAATAGATACTTCAGTTGCGTAAACATATTTTATTGTATCATAAAATGACAATCTGGCATAGCTTCAAATATCGTAATGGTTCCTTGTTGTGGGTAGTATGTAACAGAAATAATGAAGCTTGGAGCAAGAATTATCTCAGTACTCTCCCCAAATTCATTGTGTCATCCCTAACAAAGTGGTATGATCATAATAGGCAAGAACTAAAGACCTCACCATGGGGAATGCTAACTTCATTTTGACATTATAACGCTCCTTCTGAAACTGCAACCAAGCTGACTGTTGCTCAACAACTGTGTTTATTGTTATTGCCATCTCTGTTGCTGTGCTATATCCCTTACTACCATCAGAGACAGTTGTATCAGATGGGCTCCCCACAACCCCAGCACCTCACAGCTCAATGGACCGGTTGCTACCACAGCATAGGGAAGATAGGACCAAGCTAAAAGTTCATCCAGGAGACATCTTCCACTTGCACAGCCATCAGTTTTCCTTGCCTGAACTCCCATTAGAGAGTTGCTTATATATCCAATACCAGAAAGCAACTCAAAATCATTATCATCCAAGTAGCTGTCTAGCAGTTGGGAAACAGTGATACTTACCAGCAGTCCAAAGCAACCTGCAGGACTCAGAAACCAAAATGAGCCTGAAACGGCTCTATCATCAAACCTTCCACAGAAAAGTTATCCAGTCCCATGCAGACACCTTGCATGCAGCAATCTGAGGATACCTGGTGTGGTTGGTATGGTGGTTTGCCACATCAACACCTGCCATTGCCATAACTGTTGTGCCAAACAAAGAAGCTTTCCTGAGATTAGCAGAAGGGGAAAGAGGTACTGTGGTGGGAACTGAGTGATTAATTGAGAACTGGAAAGAAACGTGGGATGAAGGCACTGCAAAGTATGAATTTTATATATAAAAGGAAGGCGTCCATATATCTCTAACCGAGGAATGTCATAAATATTGCCAATTGAGACAGCATGAATTTCTGATAACCCATTTTTAAAAGCTTAGCATCGCACTGCTGTAAGTATATATCCATTATTACTTTTCTGCTGGCTGATCCTGAAACAGATCTCAGGATACCTTTACAAAATGCCACATCTGTTGCACACACTTGATTATTTAAAAGAAAAACATTGTATGTGAACATACACAGCTGGTTACAGGCACTGAAAGATTCTCTTATTCTGCATTGTGAATACTGTCAGCAAAGTACTTTTCTTTGCAATTGCAAAAGAAAGAAGCAGACAAGCAGCAAGACAACATTTTTGGCATTTTTAAGTTAAAAAAAAAAGAATTCCAGGAATGGTCCAAACAATCAGAGAACTGGAACAATAGATTTTCAACAGGAGGGGTAAAAAAAAAGAGAAAGGAAATTCTGAACATCTGCTCACATATTTACATTACATGTTTTAATATGTGTAGAAAGATTGTCGCCTCAAAACCAAACAAGAAATTACTAAAGGTCTAATGCTATATCTTTTATGCTAAAAACTTCATGCAAATACACTCCTTCCTAGCTAACCTAGAAAGCCTTTGTTGTTTCTTCCACAAGTATCTTACCTTTTCTGTTTTGTGTAAAAATTGATTACCGCAACAAAATGACTGCAGTATCAGAAAATGCACACACAGAGCTAACTAAGCATCCTATCATACAGAAAGGACCACCCCCTCCAATAGCTTCAGAAATCAGATCTTGACCGTGCAATCCACTGGGACCATCTGGTGAAAGGAAGAAGAGCTGTGCAAGTGGAGAGCTTGCTAGATTACAGCAAAATACATAAGTACAAAATAGGTCAGTGATACAGGCTGTAAGTAGCAAAATAATACTAGGGGCTTGCATCTGGCATGCTGGTATTGCAGCTTTTTCTTCTACTTTTTATTAATTTATTTTTATTCTATAGTTTCTTTGCCCACTCTTCAAGAGCCTCTCAAAACTGAGATGGCACACTTGAGGCTAAAGCCTTAGCTTTACTCTTGCCAACAGTAGACAGAAGTTCATAGGTACCGCTGTTAGCACACCTACCAAGGTAAGCCTTGCTGCATTGCAGTGGTAGAATATGTGCATGTCTTCAGCAGCAAACAGGAAAACATTAATTTCACTGAAAAATATGAAAATGACACTTTGAGTTAACATGAAGTAAAACATTTCAAAAGTGTTGGACTATGTAATTTCAAAATTATTTTCATTTTGAAATATATTTTAAATTGTTCACCTTTTAATTTTATAGTCATTTTCTTTGTATTATCTTTTTTAATATCAGTTATGAAACAGTGAACGATGAAATACCTGAATATAATTTCCTAACCTCCATAATTAAATTACTGAGTAAAATTTAATATACTTGTTACCAAAAAACCTACTGTAATTCTAGTAACAGAAGTAATTATGATCAGATATATAATAAAATGATAACTTAAAAATATATACTATAAAAATAAGGAATTAAAAAATCTACAAAGCTCTAAATTCAAAGTAAAGCTTTTAAAGTTCAGCAAAAAATCTTCAACTAAAGTGAAATTAAAAATATGTAGAAATACTGGAATTTTTCACCAGTTGGATTTATTGCTGCAGCCAGCTCTGTGCTTTCTGGGGATGTGATATATACACGCAAGAATGTCACCGCGTGACTTTTGGTATGTTAGCAAATCTTCAGCTCTGTGGTATCAAGGAGGGTGCAATTTCATCTTACACGTCTCTAGTGGCTACACTGGTTTTAAAGTTTCCCGTCCTCCTGCAGTCTTGCCTATTTATTCCTGCCTCCGTGCAGCTGTTCACCCCCTCCTGTGCTGAGCCAATGTTATGGTCTGTGAAAGCAATGGGCAAGAATATGAAACCCCCCCTCCTCTTAAAGAAGAAATATAGAGAGAGAAAGAAGGGAAGCAATAATGAAGTGTTGATTGTGCCCTTTCCACTCATATTTAATGAATTATTTGCTTCCCTAAATTCCATGTAAATATCTTCAGTGCCTGTACAGTATCACTCCCTGAGGGGCCGTATGGCATGGTACACTTCCCACTTAAAATCTAGACATCCGAGGAGTGGCAAGCCAGAGCGAACTCCAGGTTAGCATAACAAAACTGGATTCTTATTAAGAACACGAGGGTAAAGCCAAATTACTGCAAGTGATATGACTTTGCCTGCTTAACTTTTTGTTTGGATTCTATTGTATTAACAAATGAATGATTTGCATGGGGGGTTACACCCACTTCTTCTAGGTAGCATTGGCTGAAGAAGACATTTGTCAGTTATGATAACATTAACACAAAGAAAGCATTGTCAGAGGAGCAGATGGGAAAGGAACCAAATCACCTTTTTCTCAGACACATCAATATTGCTATTTCTCCTGAGTCCAGAAAAGTCAAGAAAAAATACTATCCTCCACCTTTGAAGTCTTTGGCTGGGAAGCACTGCAGGAATCCCACATAAATTGTCATTGATTCTTAACTTATTGTATGCTGTTATAGAGCTTACAATGAATACTTCATGTCAAAGAGGTTTGTATAGTCCTAAGATTTCTAAGGCAAAGGTAATAAGCTTAAAGAGCATTTTGCAGAATCTTTCTGAACTGACAAAACATGGTATAATGAATGGGTGTTTATTTTTCAATTGAAGTCACTGTAAGATAAAAGACTTTATCCCAATGCAGATATAACAGAGAAGGGAAAATGTAAACCATCTGCCTGTGAAAAAATGTAAAAGATTTGTGGAATGGTTGGGAGGACTTCTGCACAATGTATAGGCCATAGCAAGCTTTTGATCAAGAGACAGGATATGCTGAAACAGCCACAGACTCTTTGCCAGCACATGGTAAGAAAAACACAGCAGCCAGTGGAGACACAATTCTGACTTTACCATGTGTTTGGAGACACTTGGTCCCAGACCTATTCACTTTAGCATTTTACCACTTTAGCATTTATCGTCTCAGGCTGTTTAGTAGAGAAAGTTTTAGCCTAGTCTTACATATATTTAAATAAACCAGCTGCATGCCCAAACATCTCAGAAAGATTATACAGCATATACTGCCATAGGAGCATCAGAAGGTGGCCTACCATTTGGCTCTCTACATATAAACGTGGTAATGCTTAAAATGAATGTCACAGGACAGATGTGAAGATTCAGAAAAACACCTAAATATTGCTGCAGTAAAATGGCTGATGTAATCAACAGATTCATTCAGTTGTAACACCAGGAAAGACAAGAGGTCCATTTGGGTTCAGTGATCCTACAGTTAATGCATCTGGGTTTGATAGGTGAGAGTAAGACTGTGGTCAGAGGCAGCGGAAGGTTTTGCAGACAGGAGATCACGGAAATAGAGTTTTGGGGAGAAAGCTTAGTCCAAGATTTGTTATGTCGTTATTATTCAGCAATGAATTTAGCCAAACCTCTCAGAGCATAGCTAAGCTATAGAGTTACAGGGCACACTGTATTTCACAAGCAAGCAGCTCTGTTCTGTGCTTTGGGGCCATGGAAAAGCAGAGATACTGTTTGAGGGCATATTGGGGCACTCCAGGTCCCATAAAAAATCTGAGGAGCAGCACAAAGTTGTTGTCTTAAATTACCCATTCACACTTTCTATAGGGCACCTGTCCCTGCATTTCCCCTCGGGAGCCCCCTCTCATTTCCACTTTTTCTTGCGGCTTATCTGCCTTACCCTTGCACTTTTTAGTGGCTTGCTAAAGCTGAATCCTCCCAAGACTGGCAAAGAGAGGCAGGAGGCCCTTTGGCACAATCAGGCAGCACAGATCGTCAGACTGATGAGCAATCTGGCAATCTGTCATGCACAAATGACAAAACTTAGGAGGACACCTTACAAAGGAATAACATCACGTGTTATGGTAAAATCTATGCAGTTCTGAAAAGCATCTTACAACGCAGACAGAGCAAGCAGCTGCCCCTCTCCAGGCAGGTAAGTCACGGTAATAATGAGTGGAGGAAACAATTACTAAAGGCTACTAAAATGGCACAATGGACATGGATGGTCCATCCATTTGCCAAACAGAAAACATTTGGTACAAAAGCAAAGAGAAGGGCAGAAAATAGGGGGGATGAGTCTTAGAAAAAGCAATCAGATTTTTCCACCTACATAGAGCTGCAGTCTTATTCAGAGAATTAATTGAGTATCCTAGTAGGCATGGATAGATACTTAATTCTCTCCACAACAAATAACTAGATAGATGATAGATACTTAATTCTGCGTACTTTTGAACTCCTTTGACGGCAAAGGGTTGTCTATTAAGTAACTTTTTCATAAACAAGTGACTGAATCAGAAATACGTTTTATCTGTAACTGCTATGACAGCCATTATTAAAAGTTATTTTGTGAGCTGTAAGAAATACATATATAATTTTGAATTTTTTGAGATAGCTATTTTTATGTTTCCATGTTACATGGTATTTCCTTGTACTGAATAGCTTATACTTTTGGATCCAGTTAAAATAGCCACTTTTTTAAGCATACAGTCTTGTTTCTTGAGACTTGAATATAATTGCCCTAGTCACGTGAAGAAAGCTCTCCCAATGTGATCAACATGAAAAGACCTCTTGAGAGTAATCAAGTTACATCACTTACAGGGATGTGGATTATATAAAACATAGGAGTCAAATTTTAAATCCTAGCAAGAAATAGTCGAAAGGACTTCAAATAAACCATTTTCTTATGTGAAGATCCATAGTAACAGCAAAAATTACAGAGAATGGGAGGAAATAAATTCATACAAGAAGAATCAGGATTAGTATTCATGTAAGGGTTAAAGTACTCTTCTCTTTTCCCTGTGTAGATGAAGATCTCATGATAACATTCGCAATGTGGTTATGACATCACAAGTCCCATAAGCACAATCTATTAGAATTTTTTTTAAATGACTGCATGTACCAATGTTTATTTATTAGAATACAGTTGGCATGGCTGGGTGATGGAAAACAAATAAAACTTTCCAAACCCTAAATACATTTATCTAATCCTAAATAATAACTCATCTGAGAAGTCAGAGATAGTTTTGGTTACTCTATTAAAGAGGGCAAAAGCTTCAAGAAAAAGGTCTGTAGAGCTTGAATTTTATTCTTTATATATCATGTAATTAAGACTAAGGAACTAAGATCAGACACTGAGTTCATTTACTAACTTACAAATGAACCCTCCAGCTCCATGGCATGAGAGGGCAGCCTGCTGACTTTTATGATAAACTTCATACCCTTTGAATTACCCAATTCTAGTAGATTACTCATTTTATAAATTTATCTGGGTTTCTATACTACAGTCATTACATGCCATCCCAGTGTCTCAAATAGCTTATGCTATACCTATCAAGGCTAAATGGCAGATATTCTTACTAGTATTATCAGCATACCTGTCCAAGGAAGAAAGCGTTTTCAGTCTCTCCTTCTTCTCACTTTTGAACCTGTTGATCTGTTTCAGCCTGTGTGGCAAAACTAGACATCTCAAAGATATTTAATAACCCAGATGTTACATATCTACAGAGAGAGAAGATAAAATCTGGTATCCTTACTGAGGGCAAAGCAGGGGGAACAGCAATTCCCGATTCCCTTTGGCACAGAGTGGTGGGCCATTCATCCCATGTGCATTGGCTGACCCCTCAGCACGTGGCAGTGCCTAAATCATTATCTCATTCCTAACTCTAGCTTGTGCTTCTCTCCTCACCTCAGAAACATGGGGGGGGAAAAAAAAAGACAAGGACATAGAGGGAAGTGCTGAACTGGAAACACTGCCAACACAGGAAGATCTCAAGTTACTGAGATACAGATCTCATGGGTCATTGGAAGGGAAAATGGCTTGTTGCAGGGAGAGGTGTTGAGTGACAGAGCCTATAGATTTGGAGGAAATCAGGCTTCATTTGTTCTGCTGCTTGTGGAATAACTTGTCCTCCCTTCTGGTTTACTTACCACATTTCAGCAAGCATATGGAACGTAACTATTCTAACAGCATCTTCTGAACTAGGTAAATCTTTAAGAACTGCATTCTAATATAGGTTCTCTTTTTCTAGTTGTTATGCATTAGATGAAGGTGTCATGGGATACTGCTGCTCAAAAGTAATGCTCAGTAAAGCTGTCTGGATAAGAACGGATGATCATTCCAGTTGTGGGAGACAACAAAGGTGTCCAGCTGTGTCAAAAGGAGGAGACAAATACACTTACAAATTCCAAATAAGGAAGGCTTCAACTGGAAAAATGTCCCTGTTGCAACATGTTACAGCCTCCCCACCCTTAAAAAACCACAGACGGACAACTTCTCCCTTTTGCAGTCATTCGCTTACCTCTATTTAACAGGAAATCTGAGAATACGATGCAGCTGTCTGCATTCCCCTTGCTGCTGGAATAAATTGTTTTAGATCTATTCAGACTAATTTAGGACTAGAAATATTAGTACACCTTTACCCTTATCAAAATCTGATGTACCCATTTGACACTCCAGCCAACCTATGTTATGTTTGCCTTCACAACT
>VYXH01001540.1:2105-31613 GCA_013397275.1 Burhinus bistriatus | reverse complement strand
TCTGGCCCAAACCACAACAATAAGACAATGACATACATGCTATGCAAAGGGAAATCTGGGATTTTATTCCCTCCTCACCACAACATAGATCTCTCACATCTTTGCTCAGTGTCTCATGCTAACACAAGAAGAGGACCTGCATGTAGATAAGATTCTTAGGCACAGAATTCCCAGCCAAGGGAGAGGAAATCCAAAACTATGTGAAAATTTGTTGTTTGTCTTGGGGAGAATATGTGTCCAAAGAAGAGCAATGAAGCTGGTGAATGCAGCTGTCTTACGAGGAGTGGCTAAGGGAACTGGGGTTGTTTAGCCTGGAGAAAAGGACGCTGAGGGGAGACCTTATCGATCCTACAGCTTTATTGGAGGTTGTAGAGAGGTGGGGGTCCATCTCATTTCCCAAGTAACAAGTGATAGGACAAGAGAAAATGGCCTCAAGTTACTCCAGGGGAGGTTTAGGATGGATATGAGGAAAGAATTCTTCACTGAAAGGGTTATCAAGCATTGGAACAGGCTGCCCAGGGAACTGGTTGAGTCACCAGTCCTGGAGGAATTTAAAAGATATGTAGATGTGGCTTTTAGGGACGTGGTTTAGTGGTGGACTTGGTAGTGTTAGGTTACCAGTTGGACTCGATGATCTTAAGGTTGTTTTCCAACCTAAATTATTCTACGATTTTATGTTAAAATCAGGTGCATCAAAACCCCAGGTAACAAGCAGCGTTGTAAGTCTCATTGAAATAACTAGGAATTAGCTAAAAAATACCACAGGATTTTCTTTAGAGCTGCCAATGTTGTGTAACAGATTAACAGCCTCTTCTTTATTATTGGAAAGATTGTATATGCTGATGTCTGGTGTATTACGATATAATCACATTTGCCTATATCTTATAAAATTTGAGTCAAGTTTCCAGTAACTAGCTAGAGTTGTGAGATATGATAGAAGCTCATTATGAAAAGCAACCTCCATTGTAGCAGATTCCTTGGTCAGGGGTGAGGGGGTGAAAAAGTATCCATCTGAAACCCATGCAAACCACTGGAAAGAGTGCTGGCAACCTCAATAGGATTTTTTTCAGTTTGTTCAATCTCTGACAACTTGAGCCTTTATCTTAATTTCAGCTGAAAAAACCACAACACTTTTCTTTCCCACTCCCCGTCTCTAAAAATAAAATAGTGGAACTGACCCACTTTTTGCTGTCATCACGTGTTTCACCCTGCTTGTGTGATCTGTTTAATCCTTCAAAAGGGTTTGTTTTCTTTACTTGGATTAAGAGCTCTTAAAGTTATGGTTTGTTTGTTTCTTCTGAAGCTCCACTCCTGTTCAGTCCTGCTGGAATAAATATGATTGCTATAGCCGACTGTTGACACACATCAAACATCCACTGGAGAATATGACACAGTTCAACATACCCAAGCTGTCTTCAAATTAGTTGGTCTTGATGGCAACCTAGCCTGAGGCGATACTTGTGGTGTAATTCTTTCTCTTACTGTGCTGATGTCTGTGCTGTGCATCTAAACCCCTTGATCAGTAGACAACATGGTTTACTTAAAATAACTTGAGGTATGTTCAAACAGGGATGAATAGAGCCGCTGTACATACTCAGAGTATTCGGACAAAAGCCAGCGAGGAATCAACTTGATTGGAAGCTGTCATCACTAGGTAAGAAAAGTGGGTAAGTTTGCCAAATACCAGATCCCAGTTTCCACCTCAGCTACAGGTAGGAGAGTTATTTTTCATGCATACTTGGTCAAAGAAACCATGTAGAAGAAAGAGCCAGGTTATCTGGATGCAAATGGCTCTTGTATGTGAAAAAAACAGAAAGCAAGTTCTGTTAAGCTTTCCTCAGTTCTGGTCACTTTGGGCATTTATCACAATAACAAGTTGTTCATATTTCTTTAAAGAGCCAAGTTTGCAAGACTGAGCTTAATTCTCTCTCCAGCTTTCAGTGGAAGTTTCTGCTTCATTCCTACTGTATTATCACAATTTTAAAGATGGAAGATACCAAAATTACCATGTTTCAGTAGTGCTGTGGTTCTAATCTTGTGTTCTGCTTGCACCATGCAGCCCTCTGCCCTCAGTCCAATCTTCCTTTCGGTGGGTACAATGAGACTAAGGGTGGATTGTGTTGTCTGTCCAGAGAAGAGCAGCTGTGCATGTGAGTCTGTGGGGGCTTGCGAGCTCTAACAAAGGTGCAAGAGCTATGCTGGAAGTCCAACAGACCAGAAGCTGGGAGAAAAGGAGGGGAGGAGCCAGAAATGATCATCTAGTGATAAGACTGCCTAATTTTTCCATTTAAAATTGACATACAGTGTTGAAAAGAAAGTTAAATGGCTAGCAGTAAGGAAGGATATTGCATCAAACACTAGCCTCTGGTCATTATTAATAAATACCTCCTGTGTTGCAAAGAGGTCTAGAGGTTTCTATTTGCTCTTCTTGTCCAACTAGTATCTCTTTTTCACATCTTTCTTAACCCCTTCTGAGGCTGTATGGCATCCTACTTGCATGCAGCTGTGTTTCCAATGTGACAAATATTTTAAATACTACATCTTCATTGTTAATTCCTAATTTCTAATTTTAAGGGGTAATAATGCTACTACATAAAAATCTGTTAAGCAGAGATCTAATGTCAGGACTAAAGAATGATAATAGTAAACGTGTATTTCCACTTTTTTTCTATATTAAAAGAATTTGTTTTGTGTATAGTTTGTGGGCTTTTACTTCGGCTATTAACTGCACTAAGATGAAAAATGTGATGAAAGAACAAAATGTGATTGTAAAGATGGTCACATTACAAAGCATATAGCCAGTTCACAGTTTCAAAGACAGACGAGGAAATTTTGACAGAGAATATAAAATGGGCAAATAAGTGTAGCTGTTCACTCAGCAAAGGGTAAATCCTCACGTTTTGGAAGCTTGTAACATACTAGGTATCATTAGTTGAGTTATTCAAATGTTTTCTTTAATCATATGACTTTTAGACCAATTTAAATCCTAAACTATTACATAGCTATTATTATTTCCTGAAACCACCTCAGATTTTTCATTTGAAGAAGCTTGCAGAGAGGCTGAAATGCCAGTCGAAAGCACAGTGTTTTCTGTATCAGGCATTACACAAAAGTATGTCTTTGTTTTTAATTCTAGGTCAAGAATAAAATGTCCTTATTTTTCGTTTGGAGTATCTATAGCCCTTATTTTCATTACCAGCAATCTCCAGGAAGAATTTTGTTTTTCCAAACAAGAAACAAAAGTCAAGGAAAAGTAAAACCAAGCACACAATTTTAGAAGACGTACTATGTCTAAAAAGTGCATAGAAAGCCTTCAACCAACAAATTTTCTGTAAATGTGCTTTACTTGGACAGGAAGCCAGGATCTTGTAAATGATGAAGGGGAAATCTTTGGAATTCAGGATGACATTTAGGAAAGAAAAAACCCTCACATGTTAAGTGGCCATTTACTTCTTTCCTTCCTTATTTTTGATACTTATCTGGAAAAAAAGTCACTTGAAGAGCATCTCAGTCAGCTGTTATTCTGACTTAACTTTCAGCATAGTCTAATTTTCTCTGCTGGATATGCTATCCATATTCTTTTATTAAAGCTTTGATTTAGTACTGGATATTTTAATGAAAGATGGTCCAGAATTACAAAGAAATAAAAGCACCTGCTAAAGTATTCCCTGATTTTGCAGGAAGGGCAACTTTCCCAATAGATGTTTTAACTTCAATACACATATCCATAGGATACGCCAAGTCTCTCCGGGAAAGACCATACACCATCGAAAGACTAGCAGTCTATTTTCCCAAGGCCCTCTGTGTCCCAGGGTGTAGGAGGTTACTCAAAATCATGTGGTTACAGATCACTTTATGACTGGCCTGGCTGCTGAGGCAGTAGTTATTAAAAACTCAGCCTGAATGTCCCTGCCATTTGGCTAGTGAGACTCCATGCTGCAAGAGGCTGTTTTCCTGTGCTTTCTGAAACCTCCTTGTGTATCTCTGAAAGGCAGTTATGAAATACTGACATTAGGTAGCATGCTCTCATGCCTGTATTTTCTCATACAAAGTTCTATGATCCATCTCAATCTTTTGCAATGAAAATGTAAGAAAAAGCATCCAATTTGAACAGAACTTTCAAAAGGACATTTTGTATTTTCAAAGCTAAGTACTTAGTGGGAAAATCACTATGATTGGCTTCTATCACATGAAATCATGCTGGTTTATGGAAAAGATTACAGGGATCCTTGACTCTGCTCCAGTCTCAATTTTACATAACCCATTAAAATCCCCTCTCCCTGAGCAGCACAGTGTTGATGGGAATCTTGTTAATTATTTCCCCTAGTGTGGGCTGCAAACCTTCTTACTAGCTAAAGTTCTGCAGGCTGCAGATAGACTTGTTAAGTGTAATATGCTAAAGGAGAAATGCAGCTGAGGTGAGCAATCTTCTGGTAGAAGAGTGTTCCTAAGTCAAAAAATCCATTTAGTTTTTATGTACTAACATTCTAATTTAAAGCCTTGGGGGACATGCAAACATTCTATAATTTCCATCAGTGCCCTTGATTTCCATAATATGAACAGGGAGCTCTGCTAATTTTCACTTCTGTCCCTAAGTCGGTTTACTCTTTAGCATCTGAGATACTTACACAGTGGTGTCACATTTGGACTTAGAGCACCACAGAGAAACACTGCTGCAAGAGGGCAAAAAATGTTGTCAATTAATTCCTTACTTAAAAATAAGGACAGCGGACATATTTTCAGTGCTTGTTGGAAATCCATTTCTTTAAAGAAATCTGAGTCCTAGATGGATGGCTTCATTGGACAATATCCAAGGTGATGATATTTCTCAACACCTCCAGATCTCAGGGAGACCTGGAGCCAAATCTGAAGTCAAAGCTGGCTGGGCGGCAAGAGGAAAGGGAGGATATGTAAAGAAACACTTCAGAGAAAGAGGCATTTCCAGCTGACACGGTAAGATATTCAGATTCAAATGGAACAGGCCTTCTTTGCATAATAGGCACACACCTTTTTTTTTGTATTTTGACAGACATCACCTCTGATGCCTTTTTGACACCCTTCCTGCATGCAGAGAGCCATATCCCCTGGTAGCTTAAAACAGCTGACAGGCAGCCACAAAACCTGCTCTACAGGTGGCAAAGTGAACAGCCTGGGGCAATGCAATGTCATCAGCACAACTACTTCCTGCAGTGGGAGTGCTGGCCAAGGGGCAAGGAATCAGGACCACCCCTGGCAGGTTTGACTGGCTCTTTGGCCCTCTCCCCAATGCCACCTTCCCAACCTTTCTGGACTTGCTGTCCTTCTCCCTGTTGTATGTCTCTCCTCTGCCTTTCCCTCAATACTGCATTCACCTCACTTGTTAGCTGAATGCCTTCTGAGAAAACCTACCTAAAAAATTACCCCACAGAGCTCAAGCCCCCTTGTTACCCTGCCTGCATTCACGCCTTTTCTCCCAGCCCCTGTCCATATCCTGCTTGGATGTGAATCCTCTGAGGGTCCATGCTTTTCTTCCCACTGTGCCTGTACAGCACCTGGCATGGTCGGGCCATTCCTCATTGCCAATAGTACATCAGCAAAATAAAGCTGACTAATAATCCTAAAACCCTGCAAAGACCACCCTCCAGGTAGTACCCCAACATGAGTGATTTGAAACCTAATCTCTCATCTCCCAGATAGCAGACAAAGAAGTCACAGTGACAAGGAATAGAGTGCTAGCTTTGTGAAGGTCACCAGCTCCCCACAGCCTGCTATGGACTGAATAATGAAAAGAGAATCCAGAGAGCATGGGCACAAATGGGCAATCATTTAGCACCGTTCTCCGGAGAACTTCTAAATGCCGAGCCCATTATCCGGCTCAGCCGCAAATCCCATATGCCAGGTGGAGAAACGGAGGTACAGAGACCGGTCCCGCGTTGGCCCTGGAGACGGCAGCTGCCGTGACATCCTCGCCGAGCGGGCAGGGGAGCTCCCTCCCGGGGCTCGCCACACGCCGGGTGCCGGCTCGCCCNCCGCGCTCCGGCGGTGGAAGTCGTTGGAGGGACAAGGGATGTCAGGCTTCTCTGGGGACTCCCCGGCTGTTCTGGGATGAGCCCATGCCGAGCCACGGCGGGGGGGCGTCAGGCATGCTGGGAACCAAGGCTTTAGCTTTGCGTTTGCAAAGGCCGTGCCTGTATCTCTGCAGGGCAACGTGGGAAACGGGTGTATGTATTCAGAGTGCCTTGCATGTTAGGCGGTATTGCCTCCTAGTGTGCTCCTGTCTCTCAGGAAGCCATTTCCCTACTGAGTACCATCTTGTGCAAGCACAGCAGTTAGGAGTTGCAGGCAGCCTTGCTGCTGCTAAGCCTACTCTGTGGATATTACCAGGTAGTATCAAGGACACCTCATGTTTTTAACTTTGGCAAGACTACTCAGATCTGTTCAGAACAAGAGGAACCTGCAGATATCTCAAGGCAAGGAGCCTGGGAAGCATGTATGGCACCTGCATCAAATAAGTGAGTCTTCCAAGCACAGGTCTGGAAGAGAGCAGCAGCTTTAGAAGTCTGATTCCAGGTTCTTCTTGCCTTCACATACACCATTTCAAGGCTCTGTCTTGCTTGTGGCTTGTTTGCAGCTGTACCTCTGACCCCTTTCAGGTCCTGGGCCCAACGTGTTTGCCCTGTCCCAAGGGAGCCCTGCAGTTGCCCTTCTCACGCAGGGCCCGGAGCTGCTGTAGGCACCCATGTGACCTCTGACTTTCAGGGTCATCCTGGGGCACTTGCAGTTCTTTCCTAACTGTGTTCTGATTTCCGATTGTGGGCCTTAGTGTTTCCAGAGAAATTACTTGTCTCCAGCCATTCTATCCTCTCCTGCTTCTTTTTCCTGAAACATACATGTTCAGCCCAACACATAACTATACAAGAAGCACTCCAGTAAGCAGGTCAGTGCACAGTACGTGTAAATTTTACTGATTGACTCTTCTTCCATGGTCTATACACAAACAGTTCAACAGCAGTGGCTGTGACTATTGCTGAGATTTTTTTTAACTTGGGATCAATGTGTTATGCTGATACTTGTTTTAATTCATCCCTTTATAGCCATGGCAGTTTATAATTTTTTGCATCCTGTTAGCACAGTGTGTTTCTGGCTGCTCATTTTATCCTGTTATATATCTGCAAGGCAGACTGCTAAATCAGAAGAAAAGGAAGAACAATAAAGCAGCCACAAAAGACTTCAAAAGAGCAGGCACTTGTAGAATCAGAGAACAAGAAGGAACTTAGTTTGCTGTGAACTGTATGCTACAAATATTTTTCCCTGTTTTCTACACACTTACATATCTGCGTGATTCTTCTTTCACAATGTATTTTAACTGAGAGTTTAAAAAACTGTTAATTCTTTTGCTGTTAAGTTCTCTACTTTCTTTGTCTTGGAAAAATACTTTATTTTTTCTGTCTGCAATCTAATCTGAAACCTACCAGTGTTACACTGTTCTCCTGAAGTCACATTCTCCACACACATTTGAAGCTCTTACTGCTTTTCAGCATTGAAACATTCATGTAACAGATTTTCTTCTTCCATGACTGCATTATGCGTGTGTATATGTCTATGCATACACATAAATATATATGCAGGTATATGTTTTTGAAACGTTTGCCACATGTGGGAGATTTCAGAAAACAAACTGTATTCAAATTTCCCTGTATCAGATACTTGGCTTCTAAAATGTCTCCATTGTTGACAAAAAAGGATCTTAGATTTGGAGCTTGAGGCTCTGTTTTTTCCCTGGGACAACACTGCATAGAAAGAAAAGCCCAGATTCCCTTGGGCTTCCCCAAGTCCAATTCCCTTCTTATTATACTTTTCCACTTTAGCAGGCATTTGTCATCCTGCTTCTCCGAATCTTACTGATCATTTGTCTGGCATGGGACTTTTACTTCCTGCTCTCCTGATGATTAATATACTTCCAGAGCGATGGGCCTTTGTTTTGAATTGATACTAATGTAAGTATCAACCAAACTCAATTATTCCTTTAGTAGCGTATTATGTAGCACTGCGGAAAATTTAAGTCTGCCAGGAACTGTGTCTGCTGGGCCACTACGTTTTAACTTTGCCACCCAGCATAAGGTCTCTGTCTTTTGCTTTTCGTGAAACTTTGCAAAAGATAGAGCCCCAAAGCACAGGATGTCAGCCTGAGGCATTCTGGAGTCTGCTCTGAAAACTAATCAAAAACCTTTAGACAAATGAGCTCACTCAAGTGCTGGTAGGGACAGGCAAGCGTTCTTCTCCTGGTTCCTTGTGCCGTATGAATTGTACTGGTGCTTTCCCCAGTGTGCAGGAAAACATGACCACAGGCTTCGGAGGTGCAGTAAAGTATTCCCAAGGTGTCTGAGGCTCTGCACCAAAGTAGTATGAACAGCTCAGTGTTGTCTGCCTTTGTCTTGCCTAATCTAGCTGAAAGATCAGTTACTCTCAGGCAGGCTCTACAGACATACCTGTATAGGGATGGTAACACATAAGCGTAAGGCTTTGTGCTAGAGGGGTGGCTGGGGGATGCATAAAGTGAACCTTTGACAAGATTCTCCCTCACTATCCCTTGGCTCAGAGTAGCAACACGTCATTTCTGTGATGTGTCCACCACTCCTCTGCACAAATGACAAATATAGGAGAGGGTTGTATTCTGCCTAATCTTGACTGGGCTTGTGAGTCACGTAAGAATGTACAAGTCATTTGGGCCTAATTGAGTGCCTATCTTCTCGCACAAAACCAGACCTTCAGACGCCATATCTGGCCTTGTTTTTTGGCCTCTCCTTTAGGGAACAAGGAGAGGTAAGATGTTGTTGCCCAATGTCTGATCAGTCAACACTCTAGTGAATTATTACATTTTTAATAACATTTTGATCAATTTTTATCAATTTGGCAGAAGTTTCACTTCCTCGCGTCTTCCTCCCATTTGATCAGACCAGTGGCTTGGGGATGGGGATAGCTGCAGTGAACAGGGGGGTTCTTCTGAGGAACAGACTGCATGGTGAACTCAAACTGTGCTGCTTGTGTTGCTGGCCAGATTGGGCAGCTGGCACATAGCTGACAGCAGCCTGGCTGTCTGATAATGAGAGGGGAGAAGAAAAGGCTTTGCCTTTGTACAGTTGTATGGGATATTAAAATGAGGGATAGTATGGTGATATGTAGGATATACAATGATGGCTTCAAACATCCATGCCTGTTCTCCACACTCCTCCACTGGCCTTTCCTGTTGGAAGGCAGGTAGCACCACCATTTCCCTGCTAATTTTGCCTGGATTTTCAACAACATGTTACGTGTTCACTTGGTCTCTGTTTTGCAGTTTATAGAGTCTGGAGTCCTCTGCCCTGCTCAAGTGAGGAGGCATTGGGCATGGAGGAAACTGAAATGTGGACCTGGAAGTTTTGCAGAAGGTTTTTTTCGCCTCCTGTGTGGGAATTCAGAGTCCTGAGCTGGTGTTGCAGCAAGTTGAGAGTAAATGTTAACTCCTCTGACCCCTTCTAGGATATACTTCTCTGTGCTTTGGGCCAAGGAGGGAGAGAAGGCACCTTTTCAAGGAATCTCTGATTAAACAATTAATCTTGCTACACTAGCTTTTCTTGTTCTACCCTGTGTTTGCCTCCAGGCTGTTCCTGTGAAAATGGCGTGTGAACAAAATCCACTCACAAAAGAGCAGACACTCTTATATAGTTCATGCAGGCTCAGTTACAAAAATGTCGCTACAAACACTGCAGGAATTCAGTATACCAATTAGGACAGCAAAGTTACTGAAGGAGAAAGGAAAGGTCTGAACTTCCAGAATAACAGAAAAAGAGGTAGTTTCTACCAACCACTGTAGTAAGGGGCTGTGGACACCTCAGGCCAGGTGGGGCCTTCCACTGGCCCTTTTCATCCCCTGTATAAGAGCCTGGCCAGAGCGTCTGACAGGAGCAGAAGGGGGATCCTGTGCCCACAAGAGTGAGGACTCTCTGTTGAGAGGAGGTGAATGGGAAAGCTCTGTGTGGAAAATCCCTAGGCTTGCAGGCTTAATAAGACCCAGTAGCTTATTCAGATTCAACTGGATGATGAATATTAGCTCACTCGTATTTAAAAAAAGGTCAAAGCTCCATCCAAAAGTCCAAGGGTGTAACTGCCTTTGCCAAAGGCCATTTCTCCAGCTAGCAGCATAACAATGTGGTGAATGGCTAATACATTTAGTTAGCCACAACTCATTGAAAGTAAAATCAATAACATCTGAAATATAATAGCATCTCTCTGCTACTGGGAGCAAAACATAACATTTATTTACATGTCCACAGCCTGTTCCAACACTCAGTGAAATCAGATCTTACTCCTGAGTCAGGTTTTGGCTAAGTCCTATGTTGTAATCCCAATAATGTGGCTGTGTGTAGTAAGGTTCTCAGAGTAACGGTTTAGTACACAAGCTGTGCGATGCCACAGCATGTTTACTCCTGCTTTTCTAATTTCAAAAGCTTCAAGCTCTGATGGACCTGCAGGATCCTGCACAGGTGGTGTTCAAGGAAGTATTTGTAATGGTGGTTATTGTCTGTTCAGACAGCATTGAACTACAATCTCTGCTACATTCTTGTGACGTAGCAGTCTGGGAACACTAGGTTTATGTAGCTAAATAGGTCTGGAAGCAGGCTGGAGGTAGGATTCATTGGAGATGGCATGAGATGTTTACCTAGAAAAAAAGAAGGACCCACCTTGGTGTCCTGTATTTAAAAAATGGTCACATTTTGCTTAGAGAATTTTACCTAGGAAGATTGTAGATCCCCATATACCTTGATGACTTGGACTGACACTTGCTCTGGTGCTAGAAAAAGCAAATGAGAGCAACAAATATTTTGAGGGAGTTCAGTGATTAGCTCAAGGAAAGCCACGTGGATTTCAAAGTTCTCTAAGGAGGCCTCTGACCATATGCAGGAGTCATGAGGTCTAATTAATCTTTCAGGAAACTGATCCATGTGACTGTTAGGCCAGCTTGCACATGATTTTTGGTCAGAAAAAGCATGCAGAAAAGAGCACTTGGTTGTTACAGAGAGAACACTGCTGTTAGAGGATGGTCCTCAGACAACCTCTGCCCTTAACCAAACTTGGTGAAGAATACCCGTACCTACCTTCTACGTCACTGCTGTGATGGGTTATAGCGGGGGAGCAGCACTTTCCAATAAGCCCTGGTTCTTCACAGAGTTGGCTGTTTATGAAGGGAGTGCCATGGCCGAGTATCTGACCATGAAAGAGCTCTGGCTGGTGGTCCCAGAACTCCCTGTCACGCCTTCCCTGACAGAGCAGTGAGAGGCATTGAGCGCTCTTGTCCCAAGTCTCAAAGAGGTGCCTGCTCTGAAGGTGGCTCACCCCTGTGGCAGCATTATATCTAGGCTTGAAAGTTGTCCTGGGAAAATTTAGCCAGCTGCTCTGATATGACTCTGACAACAGCTTACTCCCTGTCCTTGGTCAGAACAGGGGAAACGTGAGGTTTTCTTCCACAGCTGAAAATATCTGAGCAGCAGAGGACAGCTAAGGATCGACACGTGCAGTTTTTTGGTTAATACCAGATAGACAAGAGAAACAGCATGCTCCTGTCAGGAAAGAACAGTGATCCAGATTTACATGTGTCTTTTCTCTGAAGAGTGGTGGTCACTCCATAGTTAGCAACGAACCTCCTCCCAGCCCTATTGGGAAAGAGTTATACTGAGTAAAGAGTCATACTGAGTAAAGACAGGCATAGACAGAAACCGGTCTTCCCTATTATCCTAATCTTGCTGTTTAACATTAAGTCCTTACTTCTTCTATGTGCATGCACAGAAGGGTCTGAGTTATTGATGCCAGTGGATTTGTGCAGTTCTGAGCACTTGGGAACAACCAAAACTTGGTCCAAAACCAACAACCAACGCTTTGGTCCCAAATAACAAACCAAGGAGCCCAAAGTTGGACACAGGAGACTGAAAATGCCTTTCATGCATTAGCAACAGTCAGATATCAGACCTGTGGCTTCACTCTCCCGACCTGTGGTCAGTAAACAATGACTGCCTCATTGCTTGCAAGAACAGTTTGTCCTCAGTTTGGCTGTTTGCTTATCAAGAACCATAGGAATGAATTTGTTAAATGTCCAGGAGACTGGGGGAAAGTCTGAAGGAAGGAGGACTTGGTTCTCTTCTTGTTGGAAGAGATTCATGTTAGGGAATAAAGTAAATTGGACATACCTAAGGCCACGGACCCTGATAAGATGCACCCATGAGTGCTGAGAGAGCTGGCAGATGTCATTGTGAGGCCACTCTTGATTGTCTTTGAATGGTCGTGGTGACTGAGAGAGGTGCCTGAGGACTGGAGGAAAGCAAATGTCACTCCTGTCTTCAAAGAGGGCAAGAAGGAGTACTCAGGGAACTCAAGGACAGTAAGCCTCATCTTGTTTCCTGAGAAGGCAGTGAAACAACTCATCCTGGAGACTATTAATTCCTGGAAAGAAGGTGATTTCAATTAGACAGTGTGGATTTACAAAGAGAAGTCCTTAATGAAGCTGATAACCTTCTGTGATGAAATGGCTGGCTTGGTAGATGAGGAGAGAGCAGTACATATTGCCTACCTTGATTTCAGTAAGGCTTTTGACACCGTCTCCCATAAGATCCTCAGAGAAGGTGATGACGTATAGGCTTGATGAGCAGACAATGAGGTGGATTAAAAAGTGGCTGAATGGCTGGGCCTACATGGTAGTGATCAGTGGCATGAAATTTGAGGCCAATAACTAGTGGTGCATCCCAGGGGTCAGTATTGGGTCCAATACTCTTTCAACATTTTCTTGAATGATCTGGGTGATTGGACAGAGTGCAGCATCAGCAAGTTTGCTGATGACACCAAACTGGGAGGAGTGGTTGATACACCAGAGGGTCATGCTGCTGTTTAGTGGGACCGTGACTTCATACAGTTCAGCAAAAGGAAGTGCAAAGTCCTGCACCTGGGGAGGAATAACCTCATGCACCAGTATATGCTGTAGGCCAACTGGCTGGAAAGCAGCTTTGCAGGAAAGGACCTGGGGTCCTGGTGAGCACAAAGTTGAACATGACCTAGCAATGTGCCCTTGTGGCAAAGTAGGTGAATGGTATCCTGAGCTACATTAGGAGGAATGTTGCCAGCAAGCTGAGAGAGTGATCTTTCCCCTTCAGCACTGGTAAGATCACACCTGGAGTACTGTGTCAAGTGCTGGGCTCCCCAGTACAGGAGAGATATGGAGCTACTGGAGAGAGTACAGTGAGATATGGAGCTACTGGANGGAGAGATATGGAGCTACTGGAGAGAGTACAGTGGGATATGGAGCTACTGGAGAGAGTCCAGTGAAGGGCCACAAAGGTGATTAAGGGCCTGGAGCATCTTTCATATGAAGAAAGGCTGAAAGAGCTCAGAGAAAGCTCGGGGATAATCTCATCAATGTGTACCCATATCTGATGGGAAAGTGCACAGAAGAGGGAGCCAGGCTCTTTTCAGCAGTGGCCAGTGACAGGCAACGAGCAGAAACTGAAACACAGGAGGCTCTTTCTGAACATCAGGAAACACTTTTTTACTGTGAGGGTGACTGAGCACTGGCACAGGTTGCCCAGAGAGGTTATGGAGTCTCCTTCCTTGGAGGTTTTTGAAAGCTGTCTGGACACAGTCCTGACAACCAGCTTTAGGTGGCCCTGCTTGAGCAGGGGGGTTGGATCAGATGACCTCCAGAGACTGCTTTGAAGCTCAGCCATTCTCTGTTTCTGTGACTGATGTTGTAAAGTATTGAAGACATGCAAAAGATTGTACAGATCAGCTACTGGCAGCTGAAAGCCATGAGGGTTGCTTAAAGGTCTCTAAAATGATCTCAGACTCCTATGTTTAAATGCCTAAATTACTCCTTGAGTATTTCTTGGCAGTAACTTCTTCACAGAGCAAACCTGTTTCATTCAGTGTTGTATCTGTGGAAGGTCAGGGCAGGATGTGGATCCTGTTGAAGAGGAAGAAGATATTTGACTTACAGGTATTCGCTCATTTGGTGTGTCAAATGACACATTGCAGAAATTCTTGCAGTTTTTCTGAAGGATGAACTTTTTACAGTGAGGTTTTTTTCCGTTTTTTTTTCTTGGTCAGGTTTTGATTCTATTGTTTGGCGCTTTGAATCCTTGTAGGACCAGGTATGTGTTTAACTCTTGTGGTGGGAAGGGACAATTTGAAACATGTGGCCTCAAGTATCAGGGTAGAAAAGGTCTGGGAACCTAAATATCTTCATAGATCTGGGCCTTGCTGCTTGATACTTCAAAGGTGGAGATTACAGTCTTGGTGGCTCTGAGCCAAGTGCCTGGGACTTGGTGCTTTTGGAGAGAAGGTCTGGGCCAGGCAAGTCCTTTCTTTAGGGGAGGCTAGCAGGCTAGTGTAGAGGAAGGGTTTAGGAAGCAGAGATGTAGGGTATAAGTGACCTCTTCACAAATTCTGTAGTGAAAGCCTACCTCATTTATTTCACCAAGCTTCTCTGATATTCACTGCTGTACAGATCTAAGCACAGAGAACCCTGAGGTAAATCCCCCTGTAAGCCTTCAAAAGAGATTCTTTTCCCAGTGCCCCAGGGTGTCCATCTTCATAAATGCCATGCATACTTCTAGAAAGGATAAGAAAGCATGTGTAGAGTGCACAAGCTTCATGCATTCCAGGCATTAAGCCTATTGAAAATTTTTAGTGCTTCATATGTTTTACAATTACTCATGTGTGGACTTTCTGGTATCTGAGAAGTTTTTGAAAATGTTTTATTCTTTGTTTTTCAATTAGCCCAAAACAGCCAAACAGAAATACTTCATAAATCACTTTTGAGAGAGAAGACTAAAACATTTCAGACTGAAAGAGATTTTGTTTGAGCGTTATGCACAATGAAGAAAGCCAGAGATGCTGAAACACACAGTAGGCTAAGCTGAATTCTTCTCAGCCTAGTTTTGAAAGGCGTTTTTAACAGCTAGGTCTTGCTGAATTTTAGTTGAGGAAGGGCAACTTTTTAAAACTACTTTGGCACTTACAATATATAAAGACACCACTAGGATTTTTGAATATGCATTGGAAAGTATTGAGATTCAGAACTCCCCTTCCCTCTAGTACCTAGCCAGCTGGGATCTAACTCAGCCAAGACCTTCCTTCATCCTTAGGGATGGCAGTGTATTTGAGAAGCTGATGGAGTGATGCCCAACTTTGTCCTGACACAGAGAGCTCTAAGGCAATTAAGAAGCTGAGAGTGCAGTCATTCTGGATTTCAGCCTCACTGAAGGTAGGGAAAGTATTAACAAATCTGCTGGAGGGCTGGCAGGGCTTTGAGACTTGGCACCACCTGTGTGGGCTGTTGCCTCTTCCTCTGTGTCAGAGGACTTTCAGGGGTGGCACATCATGACACAACAGGAGGCAGAGCGTGGTAAACAGCACTTTTTTCTTCCTTCTTCCCTTTAGGCCACATAATTTGTTTTAACAAATAGGTACAGTTCTCACAGCAAATCTCAGATCCACCGTCTTGTGTCCTGCAACAGCACTGCAGACTGCTTAGCAAACTGCTGCTATGTGTTCTGCAGCCAAACTAATGGCGTAGAGAAAAAAGGTGGTGGTGTGCTTTTAGTCCTTGCATATGAGTGGCTTTTTTTTAGGGCTCTGTTTAAGCTGCAAAACTCAAGAGCACATAGTGCGCTCAATGAAGGAGCAGCAAGGGATAAGCACAGCTTTGCTGTGTCGCAAGTATCTGCAGTCAGGGACAGAAAGCTGTAATACTTGTGTGAGAATGGCATGCCTAGCCCCAAACAACTCAAGATTGCCAGTATTTGGCTAAAATCTGGAGCATATAGTACCTGACACAGACCAGTCTTTCCTTTCTTGAAAAATACAGATGAGAACAAGTTAAAAATAGCTCACAAAACCTGCCTCAAACATTCAGGAGTGAGCAGGTCAAACGGCAGGGCTGTGGTCAGACATGCTGGTCTGGCTGCTGGTGATCAGGTAACTTCCAGCCACTTCTTCGTCAGACCTGGGAGGTCCACCACCACTGATAGGTGGTTGTTCCTTGGCATAGCCAATCCATATGACCCAGTTTAAACACATATTTAAACTAATCCTAGATGACTGTGACACCCATCTGTATAAATTTGCACATGCAAGTCATGCTGGCTAGACTGAATGAGTAGAAGTCTTTGGAATTTAACTACTTGAATTTAAGCATACACTTATTTGCCATAGAAATCAGTATGGAGTAAACCCACACCTTGCTATTTTGTTTACTGTTGTTGCTCACTCATCTTCATTCTAGTTGTACTGTTGGGCCTCTCTTCTCTGAGAGAGCTTTGAAAAGCTGCAGTGTGGGAACACCTTACAACTTTAATTCTGTATGTCTTTCTCAGTCCTTAGGGGTTCTCCTCCTAAGGCCATTTGATGACTGTAGGTTGTGGCTTTCAAAACCCACAGACAAGAATGTATGTGCATAACATTCCCTTATTCATGCAATTTTATCAATCTGTTCACAGGGAAGAATGTATTGGTATATGATATAATTCATGTCAGAATTAATAGCAGTATTTTGTACTTATAGACACTTTTATAAATGTAGAACATTTAATAGCTAAGTCCAAGATTCTCAGTTGTTGAAGGCAGTGGGAGATCTGTTGAATAAAACTCCTGGAGAACTCAACACAAGGAACTATTCCCCACACTTGTACAGGAGATGCTGTACTGTTCTCTCCCCCACTAAGTCCTGATAGTCCCTTTCCATTTCAAATGGAAAAATAATTCACTCCTGAACCTAAATTTGGTTAGGTAATGAATTATGACTATGTGAGCAAGATATACTAACTTTTTGTTGGAGAGAAATGAGTTCTACTTCTTCAAGACAGATGAAAAGGAGTGATTCCATTCCCTTCCACCTCCTAGATCCACTGACACTAGAAACCCCATTTTATTTATATTTTATTTACCTAGTCTCCAGGGACTTAAGTTTTATTTGCCCCAAAGATGTCAACAGAAAATGACTCACCTTTCCTTTTCAGCAGAGACCCAGCTGATCTGTACCTGAATATTTGTTGTTGGTCAACCATTGCCTTAATTAAGGTGCGTTGTGCTTGTTCTTTAACCTGTGTCTCTTTCAGTACATCTTTCAAAAGGGGTCAGGAAAGTGTTACATTCTCTAACAGATCAGGAGGGATTTTTCTCTCTAGAAATTAAGATAATCTAAAATACATGGCATCCAAATCCTTCATTAACTTTTTGGGGAATAAGAGAATAAAAATAAAGTATCTGGGATTCTCTCTGCTTCCCCTTGCTCTCTTTCAGTTTATTTGAGACCAGTTTCTTTTTGGGAGGAGAAACACAAACATATTTCCTGAGACTGCAAGGACCCTGTGATCTAAGGAGACTGTCAGAGTAAATCTGTGCTGTATCCTGAAATTCTGTATACCTACAGTTTCAAGAACAGGGGAGTTATTCAGTAATTCCTTAACAGAGTAAGCTTGGGGACAGTTAGGAAGGCCATGAACATCTTACCATGGCCTTTTGCAGGGAAAGATTGCCTCTGAGAAATGCTGTGTGATAGGATAAGGTGGGGACTTTATATTGATGGGCACATCAATATAAAGTGCCCTATAACTAGTCATAACAACTGGTTTAATGGATTAAAACTGGCGCAAAGGAGCAGGGGAGGTGCTCAAATCGGTTAGATGGGTTCTGTCACTCTGTGAAGCTTCATGGTGTGTTTTATTCAGGTCTTGCCAAATAGACTGTGCTAGGATGTAAGAAGTCAACGTGGAGCTGAGGTGTGCAAGGACCAAGAAGAGCTGTAGACAAGTGTCCAGAATTCATCTGCAGCAGCAATGAAGGGACCAGGAAGAACTGAGTTTAAGTAGAGAAAGCCAAGTCCCCTCTAAATTGACTAGCTCTGGCATTGTTACCTCTTTCTTGATGTGGCTGAACAGAGGCTAATGAGGTCCTGGGAGAGTTCACCACAGTTCTTTGTCTCACTGCTATGGATACAACATTCAACGCTAACATGGGTATTATGACACATCAAGGTAACCATGGCCTCCCCAGAAGATCAAAGGACAGGTTATGGACAGGAAGGCCAGGTATCAAGGCAAGGTGTAGGCAGGTTAACCTAAATCAAGCTGAGTCTTTCACAATGGGGAAATTTGTGTTGGGTTTGATGAGGGGCTGCTTCCAAGGATGGTCACCAAGAAGTACAAGCACCAAGAAGTGTTAGCAGTCTAAGTGCCAGTTTCACGGTATTTGATGCCTAAATTTGGATTTTAAAGAAGCAGCAAAACGAATTTGTAGCTCTTGGGACTGGGATATGAGAAATGTTCTCTGGAGGTAAGGAGAAAGGTGAGACCTAAAAGGACTCAAAATAATAATACTAATAATAATTAAAAAAAATAAAAATATGATGGGGATTGGCATTTCTGTGATCCTATTCCATTTGTGTCCCTATGTGACTGATCCTCATTTCCTACCCATACATTCCTGGCCTGAATGAAGCAAATATTAACCTTCAAGGTAAAGTAAGGATCCACATGTTGGACCTTTGGACCTTTGGACCTCTGATATACTTCTGATATGGAAGAAACTTCATGCAGTCCAGGTGGACAACAACGCTGTTCATTAGCAGAATGGTGAGGCTCAGAGCCTACTATGCTGAGAGGTGCAGCTTGCATACTGACAGTGGACTAACTCAAGCATTTTTCTAACACTGCTCCTTTGATCTGCCAGTTCAAGATTTTGTTGTAACTCTAGCTGCAAGCACTGCACAACAGGAAATCTGCAGTGGTACTGGTTCAGGTCTTGGAGGACAATGTGTACTTGGAGCTGATGGGCTGTAAGGCCTAGGGTTTTTTCCCTTAGCACCTTCCTACTGTTTCCAGGACAGTTAATGAGTGAAGCAGTGACAGAACTGTGGAGATATGTGATAAATTCAGCTCTCCTGAGTAACTTAAACTGTCAATTATCTTCATGCAAAAACCTGCATCTGAGCCTGTGAAGGCATTTGCTTGCTTAGCATGTGTTAAAAACTGTAATGCATCAAGGTAATAAGTGGCTTCTTCCTCCATAAAATTTATTTCCTTGATGTTTTTCAGATGTATACTTACCTCTTTATTTTGACAGGTGACCTGCAGCCACCCTGCAGGAAGACCTAGATAGGCTGCAAGAGTGGGCTAACAAGAATCTTACGAAGTTCAACAAGGACAAAAGTGTAAGATCTTGCACCTGGGAAAACATAATCCAGGAGTGCAGCACAGACTGCGATCTACCTGACTGGGGAGCAGCTCTGTGGAAAGGGACCTGGGGGTGCTGGTGGACAACAAGCTCAATATGACTGAACAGTGTGCTGCAGCAGCAAAGAAAGCCAACAGGATGTTGGGTTGCATCAACAAAGGCATCACCAGCAGAGACAAAGAAGTCATTATCCCACTCTACTTAGCACTTGTCAGGCCACACCTGGAATACTGTGTTCAGTTTTGGTCCCTGCTATACAAAAAAGATGTGGACAGGCTGGAGAGGGTCCAGAGAAGGGCCACAAAGATGAGCAAAGGATTGGGAAGCCTGCCATATAAGGAAAGGCTGAGAGAACTGGGTTTGTTCAGCCTTGAGAAAAGAAGGCTTAGGGGAGATCTTATCACCATGTTCCAGTATTTAAAGCGTGGATATAAAGAAGATGGAGACTCCCTTTTTACAAGGAGTCACATGGAAAAGAAAGGGGGCAATGGGTACAAGTTACTCCTGCGGACATTCTGATTGGACATAGGAGGAAAATATTTCATGATGTGAACAATCAGCCATTGGAATAATCTTCCCAGGGAAGCGGTGGATTCCCCAACATTGAATGCTTTTAAGATTCAGCTGGATAGGGTGCTGGGCATCGCATCTAGACCATGTTTTGCCAATCAAGGTTGGACCAGATGATCCTTGAGGTCCCTTCCAACGTGATATTCTATGATTCTATGATTCTTTGATTTTTTGCATTAATTAGTCCCACTTGTAACTATAGAGCCACATCTATTTTCCATTCTGGGTTTTACTGGTCTTATATTTCTGAAGGTGATGATGGCATCCTGTGGTGCAAGGTACAGATAGGAAATTCAGGGCACAGCACCTACCTCAGACAGCAAATAGACTCAATATCAGCGTTACCATCATGTGGATAGGCCAGATGGTGAGGATAGTTGAATGAAATAACATATGGACCTTGGAAGGAAACATCTTAGCTCTTCAGCAGGAGGCAATGCGGATGATGACTAAATGTCTAGGAATACTGTGAAAGGGTCCCAAAATGCTACATTTTGTACAGTTCATTCCCACCTCCAAGCAATGTTCCACCGTTAGAAAGATGATTGAGGTCAGAGTCACATCTGTCTGAAGAGCAGGTGCTAACAGTACTTGCTGTATTCACCAGGCCATGCTGCTCCAAGCTCTGGAGCATTTAATGACTAGTCCTGACTGCTACTGTTAGTGAAAGGACTCTTTCCACTCTTCGAACCACCAGCTTAGAGCAGTCAATTGTTGAACTCTGTGAGTTAAAAATAAACACAGTAGTTCTGAGAACACCATCTTGTGTAAACAAGGTAACTAAATGATATTTCTCAAACTGATGGTAGTCATGCATGCAAATTTTCTATGCAAGCCAGTCTTAACTGGTCTTTAAAGATCTTTATTTCTATGCAAATGTTTGTTTAAAAGTTTAAGTGTAATTTCTGGTTATGAACTTGGCTCTTTGTCAGCTTTTCCCTGGCTGTGCAGAGGTGAGGTGGTGTCCAGTCCTATGTTAGACAGAGAGCAGAACCTCAGCTGTCATCCTGCATGTGCCAGCCTACAAGCAGCAGTCCCCTCTCACATCTTGTGCCTGTGCTGGGGTTAGGAGAACAGGAGTGTGGCAGCTCCTCTCTCATGCTCAGCAGAGCAGAAGTAATGGCCATATGCAATAGCAGGCTGGCTGTGCATGGGAAACAGCCAGGTTGGCGTGTCCTGAGTAAGGACAAAAATGTTGCATGATGCTTGTTTCCCATGTAGGCTGGATAACACCTTGATGGGATATTCCGAGCTGGCTGAGGCTATGTCATTAAAGCTCCAGGGCATGTATTTTCCCTTTTCGTCTGTTCCATCTATTGCTATAAGGCTGGTTTGCCATTTGATGAGATTCTTTTATTTGGACTGTCTTTAGTTCACACTTAGATCCTCAGTGTAGTCACTCCAGCTCTTTTGTGGTCCCCATAGTATTTCTGGGAGTCAGCAGAATGGAGTCATAATTCCTGAGCAAGTTATTTTTAGCTTGCAGGCTTGTATACGACCAACCATAGTGGAGCTGGAATTGGTGAAAATTACTAGAAACTGAGTATTTCAAAGCAAAATGACTACACATCCTCGCAAATCAACAGAGATTTTTATTTTAATATACCAGCCAAGCTGAAAAAAGTTTTCCTTTTAGGTTGACTGAAAGCTCACCAACCAAATAAAGATTTCTGTCTTGCTGACTACTCAAAGACCTTTAGAGTTTAGTTCAGGGACAAAAAGTTTGAATCAAAAGCAAAATACGTATCTCATTTTTGTTTGTTTAAGATCTAGCTGAACTAAAGTATTGAAATGTTAGAAAACAAACTTTTTTTTTTGGAACCATGAATATCTGACATTTTGCGAGAAAATATTTCTTGTTTACCAGATAGATTTGCGTTCAAGCAAATGAATTGTTTCACTGAAATATTTTCCTTTCTCAGCAAAAAAGTCAATTGAATTTTTTTGTTGCACTCCACTACTCAATTGGGGCTTAAGAAAACATTCATGAACTCCTTCTGGGAACAGCTGCTAAAATTCTGCTGGGCATGGCAAATCTGGCTTGTTGAGCTGTATTCTAGTCTCTGTAAATTCAGGGAGGGTGATGTCATATAAAAAGCTCCCTTTCAACAATGAAAAGAACAATGTGTAATTAACCAAACCAAACCTATGCAGTTATCTCATAGGATTTGCTATCCAGGAGATGAAGCTAAAGAGTGAAACAGGTTAACTTGGCTCTTTGGGATTGCTCCAGTGAGGGAGTGGTTCTGGGGTAGTAGCTCTGCTGGTGGATCAAAGGAGCAGGTAACATAGCAAGGAAGATAAGGTCATGTAATGAGCTCCAGTGTCATTGCTGGTTCTGGGAAAAGTTGCAGCAAGCACCCTGGTATTCCTTCAAGAAGTTCTTCATGCTCCTGCAGTGTAAATCCTGCCAGGAGGTTTGCAGCCTTGCTGCTATCTCAGAAACCAACTGTTGTCCTTCAAGTGCTGGCAAAGAAGCACACTGGTGTAATCTCAAACACTATGTCAGTAACACCGTTCTCTGAGATCTCATTTCTCGGAGTCCAGTAGGAAGCGTCTCTTAGAGTTTTTTTACCTTCTGATAGGACAGGAAATAATTTAACTCAGGAATTTCAGTGTAGTTTATGCTTCTTCAGTGTTAGGATTGGCTTGCACATCAGGTGCTCCAAGAATATTCACTACTGATAATAAACCCAGAGAGCATGTGCCAAAAAATACTGTATTGCTCAAATCTTGTTGAATGGGTTGTAGCCTGTCATTCAGGAGAGGAAAGACATTTCAAGCACTGAAAAGAGCATGTAAACTGTGCTTCATTCGTATGTTCTGTTCAAAGGGTAACACTAAATTCAGCTTAGAAACCATTATCTATAAACTGAAAGTCAGTTTATAAAGTTTCCTGGTGGAACTTAATATTCGGTTCCTACTAAGAAGAATTTGGGCAAAAATGGTCATCTCTAATCCCAAAGAGTACAGAAAATTTCATTTATTTTGCAAATTAATTTTAAATTATTTGCTTTGAAAAGTATTTTCAGCCCTTTGCATTCATAAAGCAATATATTTTGCCTTCTTACTGTCTTCGAGTCTTTTGGGTGCCTTTTTTTTTCAAGGTGTTCTTTGCAACTGCGAAATTCAGAACCTTAATTTTTGGTTAGTAAGGAGCAAGTCAGATAATGTGACTTCAGGAGCTGGGACTTTAGGCAAAAACACAGTGCTTGCCAATATAGTTAGTTGAATCTTCTGTCTTCAAACTACCAACTGTATATTTGAGGCTTCACATCAGGCTGCTGGAATATCCTGAGTTATCTGCTCAGTGGGCAATGTGCCTCAGAGGTTGGTTGTGTAAACCACAAGTCAAGTGACTCCACACAAAGCATTTCTTTTTATATATAGGGCAGAAAATCCTGTTTGACTGTGGTAAAAAAACAACCACACCCTGCCACATTCTCAGCATTCACTGAACAGAAAGCTGAGGTGACCCTGCTGTTATTGGACAATAGTACCAGCTTTCCCTTGTACATTTTCACATCAGCTGAGACAGGAATCCATTCCTCTAAGTTGAGCCTCATTCCTACAATTGCACTATCATCCCCTTGGTACTACATTGTTTCAGACACAGCCTAGGAATGGTCAGCAGAGGCTAGTGGGGGTGTCAAAGAAGGAGTAGACTTTCTGACTTTTTGCTCCTGACCTCCATTCTTCCTACACTCTTCACTGACAACCCCACTCATGTTTCAGTCTGGAAAGGCTGGGAGAGGGCTTTTCCCAGGAAGATAAGTGGGATTCCCTCCAAAATGTTCCCCAGTGTGTGGGGGAAATTTTAGGTCTCTCTGGTGTAGGTTAAGACCAAGACTCTGGTTATCACAGAACCTGGAATGTGGATGGAAGAATCTTTACTGCCAGAGCTGAACCTCCCTGCTGGAGCTTGTGGACTTTCTCTTGGTGACCCTTGTCTAGGACAGCTCTCTTTGGGAAGGTAAAAGCATCATGAAAGCCGCCCTGACAAGCAGCAGACTCCAGCTGAAAGATTGCCTGTCTCCCTGTCTTCCTGCAGTCAGACAACAGGCAATGCCCAGATTACAGGTCGCCCAGGGAAGTTGTGGAGGCCCCATCCCTGAAAGTGCTCAAGACCAGGATGTATGGGGCTTTGAGCAACCTGATCTAGTGGGAAGTGCCCCTGCCTATGGAAGGAGGGTTGGAACTAGATGATCTTTAAGGTTCCTTCCAACCTAAACCATTCTATGATTCTATGATAATGGGAGATGTCTGGAAATTCCAGCAAATCATTTCTGAGATCTTATGAACATCTCTAGTGCTACAGTATGTTTTTCTGAAAGCCTGCAACAGAAGCCTGTCATTGTTGTACTAGATGCTATAGATATGCATAACCAGCCCTTCCATAAAATGCTTTGCTTCGAAAGAGAAAAAAAGAGGAATAGCAGGAGGGATTAATCCCTATTAAGGGATTAAACCATTTGCCAAAAAAAGTTAGTGATTGAACGAGGACCATGTTCTGCATTTCTAGACTTATCACCCTCTCTGTTAAACAATGCTTCCGCACATGTTAACACATGTTAAGCCACTATAATCACGTCCACCTTAAGAAATCAGTTATGTTGCTGAATTAAATCAGTTTGTTCAGTGGCTTAAGTTTCCAGCTGAATGTCACTGTGTGTTGACTAGGCAGGAAGAGCGATACCTTTGCTTGTGGCTTTGTTTCTACAGATAGGCCGCTGAGCCGAGCTGGATAGAACATTTCCATCAGAGTTATACCCGCTGGGAAATAAAAATTTGAAGGAGTCAAAAAGTGATCCACTAAATAGTTTTAACAACATTAAGTTTAAGAAACGCAAATCTAAATAAAAATGAACCCTAAAAGCTATGACCTTCCATGTGAATCAGTTTTATTTGGATAGGTTCATTTGAAGAAATAAGACTAAGCAGATCCGTGTTGTAGGATAGTGCTTAGAATCCATAGAAAACAAACAGACAAACAAAAAATCAGGTTCCAAAATGATGTTTTCAGTCTCAAGTTGGGATGAATATATGAAATATGAAATGTCAAGTGGTTCCCATAGCTTTTATTCCCATTGTAGGTCTGAGTCAGTATAGCAGGGTACCCTGCATATTCACCTGCCTTCCTAGGAATGAAGGTCCAGTGAAAAATTTCATCATACAGCATTTAGAACTAGAGCAACAGCATGTTTGCAACAAATGTTGCATGTTGCAAGAAATACTTAATGCAGATTCCAGTTTTAAGCCCTGACAGGCTGAAGTCCTTTGAATAAGGAGAGAAACACTCAAACAAGCTTTGCTGTTCCTTTCTTCACAGCCTTCTATGCTGTGTCCACAGAATTAAATATTTCCTTCTTTGCCAAAATCCATTCACAATATTGTGCAATAGCATGCAGAATGAAATTTCTAACTACTCAGGTAGAAAATGAGGCTGTCATAGGTTACCTTGCTCTGCTGAAAGCAGGCAGGCTACACAGTTATGGCAACGGTGCAAACACGTTGGGTCTGCCATGCTGGTAGAGCCTGGGTAGTATTTCTCCAGTGACACTGAGTCATGTCTCTAGGGCAATCTTGACAACCGTGAGTTCTGGAGAGCTGTTTTCAGACTGGACCCCAGCAGAGCTGTTTCTGGTGTTTGGCATTTGTACTTTGAAGTTAGAGCTTGCAGGCTTCTTCCAGTGATTACAGGAGTCCAATGGTGGAATATTAAATTAAACTCAGCAGAAAAAACATCACAGCATGGGAAGGAGAATTCCTGGTGTGCAAGGGAGTGACTAGTAACCTGTTGTTAGTGTTCTCTGCTGAATGGCAGTGAATTGCCACAGATAACCCACACCTTCTTGTGCATAAAAAATTTTCTGCGACAGAAACTGAACGAGTCCTCCACAGACCAGCAAGTGTTTATTTTCTTCTTTTTCCAAGGAAAGCACCATATTTCTCATATGTCTAATCAAATCAGAAGTTGCAAGGGGACATATTTAGTTATCTGGAACAGAGCCAGAGAAAAGCTAACCTTTGTAGGCAGGATACCAATGTTTATCGAGATGGACCTGTGAGAAAAACAAACAAGACTGGTTTCACCTTTTGCTGGACACTTGACATCTTGTCATTTGACTGTTTCAGCCTTCTCAGTGCATTTAGCCTTTGATCTTTCAAGGGTTTCTAAGAGAGCTAGGTAGCTACATTTTCATTGGATTTTCTCCCATTCCTCTTTTAAGTGGAATAGCAGGATTCTTTCTAAACATCTGATCTCCTTGGTGTGCTAAACCTTTTTTTGTAAACTGGATTCTGAAATGAAAAACCCAGATTTTAACAAGAAAAATGTTATAAAAATTAGGTAATGATTTTATTTTAATTTGTCTTGTTTTCAGTGATCCTTTCTTCCTTCTTCATATCTTCCTGCAATGTATTTGTCTTACTAAGGCAGCATACAATTGTGTTTGCTGTGGTAGGTTTGAGTGATAAATGTGATGGAAACTTGGGGGTTTTTTAGGCCAGGAGTGACATGCAGTTATGGTCAATATTGCAGAAAATGCCTCAGGTAATTCATGCATGTCTTAACACGGATCAAAGCATCAGATGTGTACAGAGCATATGGCAGTATCACATGCACTGTACTGTCATTGTAATTAAACTGGCTCAACTGGTCTGATAGCCTGGTGTAATTTTTAGATGTTATTGATACCATAAACCGTTTCCTAATCCAATCAAAATAAGATAATAAGTATATGGAAGTAGAACTGTGGAAGCCTGCATCCCATTTGAATGTCCCAATACAAGCAGAGATGAAACAACTCTGTTGCCCACAAAACAGTTTCTTACTGTACAAGTCTATGAATTCAGTGTCAGTCTTTTTTTAGGTACACCACTAGGGATGGCCGTTACTGCCCACATAGCAGCACAAATATTTCTCTACCCATGCAGAGCAATGACAGTGTAGTGGTAGGAGAGGATCTGACAGACTTCAGTTTGGCAAGCATGGTGAAAATGCACAAGCTTCTGAATGCTGCTCTGTTTTTCTGATGGTGGGCCTGGGACTTTCTTGAAAATTCACTGCAGAGAGAAGGCAGGATATGTGTCCCACAGACTAGTCTCTGTACTTGCACTGAAAAACCTTTCTGGAACATTTTCCTCACTGGAAAGAGGAGGGAACTTAGCCACTTTTGCAGAGGCTAAGTTCAGGACTGTACTTTGCTTTTCTGGTTGATTTTCCTTGCTGCCAAACCTATGGGACTGGATTTTTGCTTAAAAAGTGCCATGTCTGGCAAATGCAATGAGTACAATACTTTCACAACCCACCTCCTCTTATTTCTGCAGCTCCATAGTACAGCAGCCTTTTCTAGTTCTGGACCCTATGCACCAGGGGCAGGTGGCTGCTCTGGTCTGTGTGCAGCCAGGCTGGTGCATACAGCTCCTGTTTCCACAGAGCCAAGGGGAGGATGGAGCACATGCAGTAGCTTGGCATTTGCCTTGCAGGAACTAAGCATTCCCTGTAGCCCTTACTGCGCTCCACCTCTCATCACTGCCTAGAACAGGGTCTTGTCTACTCTGTGTTCTTCCAGGAGACACCTGCCAGAGTGCAAAAAGGAGAGAAAACAGAAAGGAAAAGTCTTATGTCCTATTTTGGGAGGGAGGGCTCCTATTGGAGGAAAAGCACCAGTCCTTTTTGCAACATAGAGAAGTTCTATCTTAGTGGAAAAATAGAAGAGCCACATGTGCTCAGAACTTCCCATCACAGCTGTGACCTGTCAAGAGAGAAGAGAAAGCACAGGTCAGCCCAAGTGGTGCTGTGTGTCTTAGTTCTGGTCTTGGGAAAGGTAGTTTTAGTCCCTCTGACTGTTAGCTATCCAAGTGTGTTGAACAACATGGGGTTTACAGAGCCAGCGTGGGGAGCCAGGGGAAATGTGTGGAGATGATATTGTAAATCATAGACTCCTGGATGGGACAGAGCAGCAAATGGGACACTGGGATAGATGTTGTCCATTTATGACAGCCAAGGAAAAAAGAGTCACTGTGTTCCTGCCAGCTGGAAGCCTCCCTTGGCACACAGAATCTGGGGATGGTTCATTTGGCTTGCAGCAAGAAGGAGCAAACAAGAAAACCTCATTTCTGCAGCCAAGAAGAACAGGGAGGTTCAGTTTACACTAGGTCTGGAGCAGTGCAGTGAGTGCACCAAGCCAAAGTGGGTACAGAAACAAGACAGCTCAGCCCAGTGGAGAGCTCCTTCCTTCCCTGGGCTGCTTGCCGTGGTGGAAGAGGTAGAGGAAAGAGAGAGTCTGGACAGTAGGCCTTCATTCAGCAGTCATCCTGGAGGCCCCCCCGGCCTGGAAGTTAATTGGAATGTGGCTCTTAGCAAACCTTGTAATGCCTAGGCTGGGCCTCAGGACCGTTCTGGTCACAACCCTTGTCTGATGGCCTCACACTTGCTGATGCAATTAGAAAACTGGAACAAAAGAGGCATCCACCCCAGAGAGGGACACATTCCCACCCATAGCTCAGGAAGCAATTTCTGGAAAAGGCAGAGCTGTACACAGAGTCCTGCCTGGGGGGAAAGGCAAGAAGAAGCTGAGAGATTATGGTTCAAGTGCTGGCTCAGGTGAGGGATTTAGGTTAACACTCCCATTTCTTACCTCCTATTATGGTCTAGGATAGGTATACTTTGGAAATGGAATCACAGAGTTACCATCCTTCCCGTGTCCTTTCTTTTCTTTAATGGAAATACTTGGTAAGGCCTTAGGTTTTAGCTATCCACCCCAGTCTAACAGAGGCTGTACATAAATAGAACTCAAGAGGTGCTGGAGTAAAGGCCGAGATGACCCAAACTAGTGAAAATTATGCTGGCTGCTGTTGAGTGACAATTGGGCTCTATGTGTGAATTTCAGCCTTACATTTTGGATTCTTTTGCCTCCTTATGCTTTTTTGGTCAGTACAGTAGTGACCTCTGATACCAAGATCTTCCACAAGCCTTTGTCCTCCAAAAAAATGTTTTACAGCTATGGAGCTAAATTGTTGTCAGAAAAAAATTCCACTGTACACGCCAGTGTCTGCCACCTCTGGCTTCTCACATTACAGAGTCCAGAAATGCACTCAAGTTTGAGTTCATCCACCCTCTCACTCTAACTATTCATTTTGAGATTTGCTTTTGTACAACTAAAAAATTCGGTTGCAGGAATGCAGCCCTGCATCCCATTATACTTAATTTGTCAGTGTTACTCTCTCATCTGAGCAATAAGCACCTCTAGACTGTTGCAACCCCTTGACTTCAAGAACAGGGTCCTGGGCATCCCTGGTATCATGCTTGGCATAAGGAGGGGAAGTTCTGCTGTTGCGGAAGGATATATTGAAGGAAGGTGGCAGATCATGGGCAACGAACAGGGAAGTGACAATGCCAGGAAGCATCTTGTGAGGCTTTCAGCAGCAATCACTTCAAATGTCAGTTGCCTAGGGGAGCTGCTCCAGAGACAGCCCAACCTGCAATGGAGCAGCAGTTCTTGATGCATGGGAGGTTTTTGTGAGGTAGGGAAACATTAGGGCAGTGGAGAGACCCACCAGGAGCTGGCAGCTCTTGTGGGAGGCACTGACAAGGCCTGGGCATTGCCAGAGCAACTGCGACCCTCTCCATGCCTATAAAAAGCAGCCTGGGGAGCACAAGTGACCGGGGTGTGATGAACAGAGCCTGGTGCATCAATTTGC
>VYXH01001534.1:0-40074 GCA_013397275.1 Burhinus bistriatus | reverse complement strand
GCTGGAGAGCAGCCCTGCAGGAAAGGATTTGGGGATGCTGGTCAACAGCAGGCTCAATATGAGTCAGTAGTGTGCCCTGACAGCCAAGAGGGCAGACTGCATCCTGGGGTGCATCAATCACAGCATAACCAGCCAGTCAAAAGAGGTGATTATCCTGCTGTGTTTAGCATTGGTGCAGCCTTGCCTTGAGTTTGGCATGCAATTCTGGGCCCCACAATTTAAGAAGGTTGTGAAGGTCCTTGAATGTGTCCAGAGGAGGGCAACAAAGCTGGTAACAGAGCTGGGAGGAATGTCCCGTGAGGAGTGGCTGAGGATACTGGGTTTGTCTAGTTTGGAGAGGAGGCTGAAGGGTGACCTCGTCACTCTCTCGAGCTTCCTGAGGAGTGGAAGTGGAGAAGGAGGTGCGGATCTCTTTCTCCCTGGGATCCAGTGCTAGGATGCACGGCTCAAAGCTACATCAGTCAGGGAAGGTTCAGACTCGACATTAGGAAGCATTTCTTTACCACGAGGGTGGTCAAACCCCATAACAGGCTACTTAGGGAGGTGGTCGATGCCCCAAGCCTGTCAGTGTGTAAGAGGCATTTGGACAATGCCCTTACTATCATGATCTATCTTTTGGTCAGCCCTGAAGTGGTCAGGCAGTTGGACTAGATGACTGTTGTAGGTCCCTTCCAACTCAACTATTCCAGTTCTGTTCTGTTTACATTTAAAAACAGCAATGGACCATCCTTCATGCAAAATGCATTTGTGAACTTAAAAACCCCACATTTTACTCAAGATTTCAAAATGAGTATAATAATTTTTAGAAAGAAGTACTTTTATTCACTTTATAGATAGTACAGCATGACTTTTATTACCAAGAGTTGGGAGATACTGTGAAATTAAAGCTGCATTGTAAACATAGTTTTCTGTTGATAGTAATTTAAATAGTAGCAGTACTTTTAAGTGCATCTAATGCAAATCTAAAACACTGAAACATATTTTAATGAATGAGACTATTTTAAAATTATTTTACAACTTTTTTTTTTTTTTTTTAAATTGTAACTTCAATGGAGGAAAATGTAGGAAAATTGAAAGCCAGGAGCCTGTATAATTAGCTGTTTAACACTTTGACCATTAAATTAATGGATTAATCCAGTAAAAAATAAAAATCACAGTGTGGGCAGAGGAGAGGAGAAGATGGGATGAGTTATTTTGATATTATTAACATGAATTATTTTGTTTATGAAGTTAACTGCTAAATTTTGAAGTAGGATTCAGTCAGATTGGCTACTTCTGTAGCTTTTTGGATTTCATAACTGGTTTTGTGGTGATTTCCCTACGCAAGCTAAATGCTTTCAACACTTCCAAATTATTTTCACTGGGTGCTGAGACTGATGGGAGGCTTACATTTCTGTTACTTTTTCATCAGTAAATGCTGTGGTAATTTGGGCGGGTTCAAGGATAAATTGATTGCTGCTTCCCTTTCAAAGATGGAATCGCAGCATCCACCTGTCCAGAAACTGGTGACGCCAAAGGCAATCTCTCTGTCAGTGAGTCGGACCCAGTATTTTAAACCATCTCTGACTCCAGCTACTGATTCCAGCAAAATTCAACAGAGGGTAGATAAAAAGCACAAAGTAAGTAAATTTTCTGGTCCTTATCTGCCTGCTTTTTACAAGCTTGGAATGTCTCTAACCAATTATTCTACTAAGGTGCTCTTTCTTGGCAAAGAGTGTCGATAGTATGTTTGAGGTAAGCATTAAGACATTAGAAACCATTGTGAAAGAGGTACTTTGAGGTTTTATGGATTTCATTGTATTTTTGGAACAGTAAGTGGCTGGTGGTTATTTTCAGAACATGATGATGTGCCATTTGGTCAGGCTGTCCTCGATGAAAGAATGTTAAAATACAGAAACAACATTTTCCTTTTCATGTCCTCTTGTACACAAAGCTCTTGCTGATGGAACAGGCTGATGTTGTGTATAAACTCTTTCAGGTGAGCTACAGGCTCTGAGCGAGATTTTTGGCAATAAGCTTTATTACCCATTCTGATCATTTTGGTGTAGATGGAGTCCCTGATAAACTTTCCTTAAAACAACATTGGCATCTCTTTCAGAAAAAAAAGCCACCCATGGTTCCAGTATCAATCTGAATGTAAAAATGACCAGGTGTTAAATTTATGGGCTTTTAAGCCAGAGTTCAAAGTTGGCTAGTCATAGTGGTTAGGGAACAAGCTTAACTAGACAAGGTATATTTAGTGGTATAAATAAAAAAACCCAACACAAAACATGAGTGGTTGTTTGTCTTTGCTTTGTGTATAGTATATAAATGCATTCACATAAATCTTGAAATAAATGAAACTTAACTTGCAGGACATGAGAGAGAAGAGTTTTCCTGCAGAACAACAAGTAAAACCATCTGAAAGGTATGACAAATCTATTAATTTAAAACATTTGAAAGAAGAAAGTGCTCTCATTTTTCACTACAGTCTGCATATCTGTCTTTTGGAAGGCCAGTAACAGTTCTCGGTAAAGGGAATGGAAAATACAGGGAAAACGTGTATTATGAGAGAGTTTTAACAGTTTGCGCATCTTGATATTCATCAGGGGGCCAGCTATTAGTTTCAGCTCTTTATCTAATTGCTTAGAGTCTGAAAGCTTTTTCCTAAAGGAATTATTCTTCCTGAAAGATTCTTTATAAGGTGAAGTGGCTTACAGTTCAGGAGTGTATTTAGTTTTTAATTCTTTTGAAAAAAGCAAAAACCTGGAGGAAGATCTTTTTTTAATGCCCTGTTCATGGAGAAGTCACTTGTCTGCTCTGTGAGTTTGCACGAAAAACAGGAGCCCTTTAGAATCATCTGAGGCCAAATGCCAACTTGTCTCTAAAACACAAAATTCCAGGAGGGTTAATAATTGTATTTTTTCTTGGGGAGATTGTCTTGCTTTACACTACTTGCTTGGTTTAGGTAGAATGACTTCACCTCCAGATAATATTGATGGCTCTCCCATCTGGGTAACTAGTCTTTTGGATAATGCTTGAATTAAGACACTTTGTGTTCAAAGGATACCTTTTTTGGAGGATTCATCCTTTTCAAAGAACAGTAGCAAGGAATAGTATTATTCTGTCTCTGTTCATCTTCCAAGCAATTCTTACGTTGCCTTGAGCATTCTTCGGCTTGCAAAAAGAAACCCCAAAACCAACCCTTTGTTTTGGCATCTAATAGTTTGTCTTCACAGGAGTCACCTTTTCAGGGGTGTAAGAGATTGGCTCTAAGGTTTTTTGGCATAGATGCAAACAGATGTTACGTTTTAATTGTGGGTTTTCAAACTGTTCTAAATTTTCTTTAGTAGAACTCCTTTATCCTCGTGCATGTAGGAAGGAGATCCAGAAAACTGACTTTTATTTGGTTCACAAGTTTTACTGCTATGCTCTACTTTTGTCTGTAGACTAGACAGTCCTTTCTTAAAAATTCTTTTATAAAGCCAGTCTCTGGTGGGTGCCATGTTCCAGAGCCGAACATAACACTGATAAGGGGCCGCTGGACAGAGTCCCTTTGTGCAGTTAACCTGCAGTACTTTGGTACATCTCTGTTCAGCCTTCCAAGGCTATTTAGTTTTTAAACCTGGGTCAGAATGATACATTGAACTTAAACTGTCTTTGCCTCTTAGAAGCTGACAGGTCTTAAAAGAGGAATATGGGCTATTATAGGCAGTTTGTAATTGAATAAAGCTCTATTTTGACACAAGATTTTTTTTTTCAGAATTCAAATTGATTGTCAGTTTGGATTAGAGAAAAGGTTGAGCATATGGCCTTAAGGATCTGGCTTCCTCTCAGTGGTTACAGTGCTAAGCAGACTGTTTGCAAGTATCTGACAAGTTTAGACCAATTCTCTTCCTCAGTCTTCTGGAAGCTTGACCTGTTGTCTTCCAGTGTTAACAAATGTACTTTTGTAATGACTGACTGCTTGGCTGCAGGATAAGCTTTGATATGGTAATTTTTTTTCCAGGGATACTTCATTTTGATGTCATACTGCTTTTTATTGTTGTTATTCCCTAGTTCACTTTTGTGTCGCGGCATGGTGTGGTTTTTTAGGGGGTGTGTCTTTGGTTGTTTGAGGGTTTGTTTTGTTTTGTTTTTGTTTGGTTGGGGTTTTTTTTGTTGTTGTTGTTGGGTTTTTTTCTTTCTTTTTCTTTTCCCTTCCCACTTGAATTAGGAAATCTTTCTGGTTTGGATCTAAGCTTTTGTAATGAACAGAGAAATGGCTTTGTATGCCTTACAAAAGGGATCTGTATTCATGTCTGAAAAGACTTCTGGAATGTTGGCACACCCAAACACCTCTGCTGCTTCTGCTGATGGCCCCAGGAAAGCTAGAGCTGCTTCTGAAGCTTTTGTTGTATTATCTTGCCACACAAGTTTAAGCCTCTCTATTCCATAAGAGCTGTTGGCAGCATTTCATGTGTGTGCACACACACATGCGCTCGCTCGCTCTCTTTTCATATATATTTTTAGTTGTTCTTTTAGATCCCTGCAAAGATACATGCTCATCACAGAGTCAGAGAACTGGCAGTTGAAATTTCCACTGTCTGGGCTATTAAGAGGGAACATCAGAAAATAACAGTCTAAATCAGTTGTTCTATTTCAGGTCTTCTGGCTTAGTCATCATTCCTTTATGGATGTTGTGACTGTTTCTTATGTATATCCTTCTCATTGCTGCTCTTATTAATGCAGCTTTTGTTGTTTATAACATGAGGTATTTACCAGCATTTAGCAACTTGTGAAACAGTTTTCTGATTCCAATTAGAAGGTGTCAGCTAGGACTAATAGTGGCTATAAACAGCTTGAAACAATTAGTTGATAAGTTGACTTTTTTATTTTTCCTTTTCTTTTTTCTTCTTTTCTTCCTCCCCTCAACTTCCCACCCCCCCAACTTTTCTTCCCCCTGCTTCCTCAACTTACATATTCTTTTTCTATGCCAGCAATTTGACCTACCCTAAATTCGGTACTCCTGCATCCAATGGTCTGTCTTCAGGAGGAGTGGGTGGTGGTGGCAAGATGAGAAGGGAAAGAGGAGTACACTATGTATCAAAACCTGGACAAGAACAACAGGTAAGGGACTCAAGTTAATTGGTGTCACTGAGATTACTGAAGTAACTAGCTAAGTATACAAGTTTTATTGCCTCACAGTAATTTATAATAATGCCATTTCAGTTTTGTGAGTTTTCTGCTGTGGGTTTCAGGGCAGGCTCCAATTTATTTATGTGTTTAAGTGCCTCAATTTTAGTTTTATATTTTTGAAATCTTTAGTCATATATCTTGGAGATGCTTCATACTAGGAGGTTTCTCTTTAGCAGTTGAATGTATGAATTTTGGTGGAGGTTTGTAGAGGTTTTTATAAAGGAATGATGTTTGAAACAAGTGCCAAGTAAGTAAACCAAGTTTATTTAATTCATTTCATATTTAAGTCATGTAGAAAGATACAGGCCAAGAGTCTGAAGCAGAAGACAGTGTTCTGCATGTCTGCTAATGATCATTCACAATTTTTGATGCTTAATCAAACTCATTGTGAAAGGGTTTTTTTTCTTGTTTTAACGGGAAAAGTTCATTTAATAAAACTGTGGTCATGACTATCCCAGAGATTATTTTTCTGATTGGATGTTATGTAAGCTGCCTACTACTGGATCTTAAATATAAAAATTTTAAATCAGTCTTCTGGCTGATGCAAAATGAAGAAATAATAAATACTGGATAATGTTTCTATAATACAAATGGTCTGAATATCAAGGTCCAATAGACTCTTCAAATCGGAACTGTGAAATAGGATACTTTAAATTTCTGTAGTACCAACTTAGATCTCTGCTTAGTCAGTTCTGGGTAGATCTTGGTACTACTGTGCAAATTGTGATTAAATTGGCTATTGCCGTTTAAGCCCCAACTAATCTAATCTTGATAATAAAATAGTTTAAAAGGCACGGATAAGACCAGAAAGTTTTAAATTTACATCCTGATCCATGATATAGACTAAATTTACCAGAGTATGATCTTCTTTGCTGCTAGTCAGGCTTTCTTTTTTGGCATGTTGTGCTTTGGTTTGGTTTGGCATTTTTGGTACTCTAAGGAACCCACATACTTTGAACATTATCTTTTTCCAAGTTCACTGCAGTAGTGACTTCAGAAACTTTGGCAACTGTCCTGCCTAATTTTGTAAGAGGAACACTTTCCCAATTTGTCTTGAGAGTGTACTCTTAATTGAAGGGATGAGAGGATAAATAGAAAGGATGATGTTTCTCTAGACCTTTAATAACTAAAGTACAGAAAACAAAAATAAAACTGATCTGTGCCTCTCTGTTCTGCACAGGTAACAATTTTGAGCTAACTTTCAGTATTCTTACTGAGCAGGTGGTAAATGTAGTATCACATGGAAACAGCCCTGCCATGAATTAAAATGACCTGGCAAACTGAGGTGGGGAGATTTGGATTCCTTTTGAAAACTTGCTTTGTCTCAATCTATAGATACCTCTGTTAAATTTAACTTAAGAAATTAAGGATGGGACAGGGTAGGAAAGTACTACATCTTGTAAATGAGAAAAACTAAAATTTACTACTTTTTAAAGAAAGAGAAAAAATAAGATTTACAACAATTAAAATTTACACCTAGGAGGTGGAGGAACCAGTACTACCGAAAGTACCCCTACCCATCAGTACTGCATCGCTGCCTTCGTTCAACTTTAGTTTTCTTGCCAGTAGTACTGTCTCATCATCACCAAGCACTGTTTCAACAGCAGTGATGAACAAGGTAAGTCTTGTTCGTTATAAGTTGTATATTGTGAATATGTTTTTAGGATGAGTATAGGTCTGCTTTGTTGCATATTAGCTGCTTCCATGGTGCTCACGAAACTGACCAACATTAGTTTGTATCCTGTAGAATAAATCAGCATTGTATTCCAATTTGGAGGTGAGGGGAGGTGAAGTTTTTGATTCAGCCTCTGTCCATCTTACATGTTGCAAACTTCTGGTTAACATAATTGTATAACTGCTTCAAATGCTATGGAAATTTTGTTGGGATTTTATGCCAAGTTAAGTTATTAAATTAGAGGTAGCATTAATGGTCATATAAGCCTAGTGTAGAATATGAGCCTAGGGTACAATAACTGGAATATTATTGCAGTAAAATCAACATTCATCTATTCCAGAGTACTTGAAATATTTTTCTATGTTTTGAAGCAGTTGTTTGCTTCAACATGTTGAGGTATTTGCTGAAGCTCTGACTACAATTGAGCTGAGTTATAGGTTCTTAAGCTGCCTGGTCTGCTTTTCCATATATTTAATATATTTAGATCTAAGTCGCATCTCAGGTTTTTTTTTCTCTTGGTTTATGGCATTTGGTTTTAATGATACTATATGCTCACTTGCAAGCTTCATTTTCTTTTATTATAACTCTCATCTGTGGATTAGAAATAAATATCAAACATCAGATTTCCCAATTTCACTACAGAACGTCTGTTAGACAGTGAATTCAGGTAGCTGCTATTGTTTCACCAGGGTGCTTTTCTTTTAGATACAAACCTTAATTCTTTTGAAAATACAGGTACAACCAGCAAGTAATGTTGGCAGTCCTGTGTTCAGATTTTCATCTCCAATTGTGAAATCTACTGAGGCGGAAGTGCTACCTCCGTTGTCTGTAAGTAAAATAAAGCTCAACCTATTCTCAAGCCTTTAGTAGAATATTGCAGAATAAAACAGAATTTGCCCTGATAATGGGGAAAACAAATATATAAATTTCTGGCTTATAATTTGTCATCCAGCATGTATACCAAAAGTTGGAAGACTGGCTTTCAGATTTTTATTTGTGTTTGAAATTTGATTAAAGTTTCTTTAGTTTCAGAATCTGAAAAATCTCTCTTTTTTTTATAGCAGATTGGGTTTACATTTAGTGTTCCTGTTGTAAAATCAGCAGAACTTTCTGGATCCAGTGATACACCAGTAACATCCTTACTTACTCTAGGTAACAGAAATTTTAGCATTTCAGATCCGAAGTGCTGATATTTTTTTTATTATTATTTTTTCTTTTGTAATATTAAATAGTAAATCTGTCCTTTCTGAGCATACTAGCAATTCCAGGCAAAGTGTGTTTTCTGTGACAGATCCGCCTCTAACCAAATTGTAATTATAAACTGTTGTAAACAAGGTAGAATTCTGAAGATTGTTATATAAGCAGCATGAAAGTTGGAAATTGTTTCTAGCAAGTGTGAATATATTTTAAGTGGATTTCTTTGTGAAGGGTGTTTTTTATTTTGTTTTTAAAGATACTGCCACCGTAAACAGCACCAGCAATAAGAAGGAAGAAAAAGAAGAATATGTTGGCCCCTTGAAACCTGTGAAGGTCTTAAAGGAAGGAAGTGTGTTAGACATTCTAAAAAGCCCTGGTGAGATAATGAACGCCTTTTTAAAAGATATTGCAAAAAATATGCTAGCATATAACTACATTGATTTTTTAAAAACCACCACAACAAAAATTCCACTTTGTCATGGTTGATGCAATATTAGCTATAAATACAAACATAGGAGACCATTACGTTAAACACTGTGTCTGTTAGCGTGGATCTCCCCTTCTATTCTAAGTGGATTTTATTGCTGAAAGGAAAACTGCAACTTCAAACCAGATGCATTCCTTCTCCTTTATGTGTTAGGATGTAATTTTAAATGAAGTATAAAGAGAATTAATCAAATTATCAGTGTTTTATTTTAAATAAATAAAATTTATGGAATTGGAAAGGAGTGTGTGTAAAATGCTTTACAAACATTTCTCTCTAACTTTCACCATCTCTTGAAATTAAGAATAGTAAAGGCAGTTTCATATCTAAAGGTATTTCAAAGGCTGCAAATCTTTTGGCCTTAAATGGTAACAGTTACTATGGATTCAAATGCAAATTTTAAGTAGAAGCGGGCTGTTTCACTTTAAAAATCCTTTTTTAATTTCTGTTTTTAAGCTATTGCAGTTGTTTTTACCTGTTCAATAAAGTGTGTGTATGTAGATGATGGTTTTTGTTTTTAAAAAAAAAGGACTTTATTGAATTTTATCTCGTTCCATAAGCCTTCAGTTGCATCAGGCCTTTTTTTTTTTTTTTAAAAGTGACAAACCTATGTACTTAAGACAGCATGCTTTTATATTGGAAAGAGCTAAGTGAGAGAAAATACATTGTGTGTTTTGTTCAAGGAGAGACCTATGAGTGAAGTGACATTTATTTTCAGTTTAAGAGAAGCAGGTTCTAAATCCACACTGTTTGAAGACTCCACTTCTGATTTTAAAAAAAAAAACAAACCCAAAATAGCATAATAATAATAAAAAAATAAACTCTTCAGTTTAGCTTTGTAAGTAATTTGTGCTGCTATTTAAGATGTAGTGCTGTAGCATTTTCTTTAGTATTTCCATATTGGTGGTTCTTGTTTTCTGTTAAAACTGGCACCTTTAAATAAGGAGTTGGCCTGTGTCCAGTGCATTTTGCACAAAGATTATAGATAACAATTGTTCTGTTGTCTTAATTTTTATTACTTACTTAATACTCAGTATCTGTGGGGAAATAGCATGTGGATTACTGCTCCAAGTACCAACTGCTGTACAGCTACTAAAGTAAATGTGAGTCATCTGCTATGGCAGAAACAGCTTTAGAAATTTGATTCGATTGGGCATGGTGTCGTAAAATGAAATTGGGTTATTTCTAGTCCATGACAGGCAGTCAGCTTTCAGTACTGTTTGTTCACACTTGTATCTACCAGTGAAGACTTGTATTTAAAACTTCCTTGGAAATGAAGAGTTAAATCAAGCTTTAAATAAATGTCCTGTTGTGTTCCAGTGCAGCATATGAAATTTCATCCCTTTAGATAAGATTTCCAGGGACTTCCTCTTGCAGTTAGTCAGAATGTATAGTTGTAACCATTGGCACTTTGTTTAAATTTATGCCGTCTAGTATTATAAGTAACTTGCATGTAGTGAGGGGTACTGCTTTATCAGTAAGATCTCTTCCTGTTTATTTTTTTTTCCTAGGCTTTATGTCTGTGAAAACACTCTCCTCTACATCTGCACAGCCTGTTACAAGCACAGTGGTTTATACAAGGCCTGCAATAAGTAGTTTTTCTGCAGGCAAAGACACCTCTAAACAATCATCTTCATTTTGGCAGTCTGACACATGTGACTCATGCCTGCAAAACAAAACCACAGATGGCAAGTGTGTAACATGTCAAGCTGCTAAAGTGTCAACAGTTGAGAGTACGAAAGAGACGATAAGCTCAAGTCAATGTGTCACCTCTAAGGCATCCGTCCCTACAGCCGGGACACTGGGCTTTGAAGACAAATTTAAAACGGCACCCAACACATGGGATTGTGATACCTGTCTGGTCCAGAACAAACCTGAAGCTACAAAATGTATAGCCTGTGAGACACCAAAGCCTGGAACAGGAGTAATGCCTGCTCTGACATTGCCAGTGGTCACAGACAGCTCGGTGACAGTGACATCCTCCTCCAGCAGCACTGACACCACAGTCACTCTGGGGTTTGGAGACAAATTTAAGAAGCCAAAAGGCTCTTGGGACTGTGCAGTGTGCCTTGTATTAAATAAGGCGGAAGACAGCAAATGTGTAGCTTGTCAGTCTGAGAAACCAGGTGTGTTCTTCTTTTTTCTGTTGTTTCAATCTCAGCCTCTGTGCATTCTTTACAGAATAACATATGTTGCGTATAAAAAAATATTTTCAGCACCATGGCTATATGCCAGACAGGATGGATTAGTGCCTGTCTGCAGGAATGGTTACAGGCACTTTTGAGGTCTCAGCCCAGATTCCAGCCTGTCACATGAATTGAACCGATCGTGACATGTATTAGTACAGAGCTGAATTGAAGCAAATATACCCTGCTTTGCAGCTGGTGAGGAAAGATGACCAAACTGGATGCCTTAATTAACTTCAAACCAGTTTACTTATTTTAATTGGGCAAAAATGTGAGCTCCATAGAAAGAGTTAAAAATTACTGGGTTTTTTCCTGTTCAAAACGTAAGTAGAAACGACATTTACAGAACACGGCCAAAAATGTCTCCACTCAGCATTTGTGTGTAATTGAGCAGATACATGAAGCCAGATTTCAAGATAGTGTAGTCTTTAGTCATCTTAAGCTAAAACAAAACCGTATGTTCAGCTATGCCTATGAAGGCCGGTGGTAGCCTTCCAGAATGTGGGTGACCTTGTTGTGGAAGGTCAGGGTCCTTACAGACCCTGGGGAGGTGGGCGTCTCTTTAGTGCAGTGCTGGGTTGTTTCCTGTTATATGTGACTGTAATTGATTTTGAGTGTGGTGAGTGTATTGTTTTTGAAGCACAAATAATTATTTTAGTGTTAATTTTCATTGGCTCTTAACATCATTTAATATACTATTATGTCAAAAAACACCTTTGCAAATATATCCTGGGGGGGGAGGAATCCAAGATGGACTAGATTGTGCTTTTGTAATCATCCTGTACAGTAAGAGTGAAATTTCTTGAGATAAGATAATGCATTTCAGAGGGAGCTTGTTCTCATGGACTTTCGGCATCAGAGTGATCAGCTGGCACTTTTGTCTGAGACTAGCCATTGCAAGGAGGAATTTTGGAAATGTGAGAGGTTTGCCATGACCATCATGGTACAGAGAATTGCACAGTTACATTACCTCTGCCAAGGGGGAGAGCGAGGCAAGTAAAATGAGAGGACAAAAATTCTCTGGATGTGCTTTGAAAGAGAAGACCCATTCCTGTCTTCATTGTTTTGAATTTGAGACGTTATATTCTGCCTCTTTCTTACATGCTACCCTCAGTAGTTTAAAACTGTAGGTGAACATGACAATTACGTGATGCTTTTGTGCCTTCTGGATGTCCACTTCAGTCCTCACAGTTACAGAGCTGAAGTTTTCTGTTGGGATGCAGCATCAAGTGACATATTTTCCTTTACTGGGGAGAAAAAGCAGAAGGGAAGTGTTGTCTTTCAGGCCTCTTTATGGAGATTTCTGCTGCTGTTGAAGACAGTGTAGCTTGTGTAGTAAGCACAGAGTTTTAGGTTTGGAAGCTTTGAGTGCCTCTCTGTCACGGTGTAGTTTTGAACATGTCTGGCTTTGGGATTTGGTGATGAATCATTCTGGTAAATTCTCAGCCTCACATCACTTGACAGTGATCATTAACTTAAGTGGTGCTAACTTTGACTACAGGTTACTCATGTCACCAGAAATTCTTTTAGTAGTTTTAGTTGAGTACAGTACCTTTAATTTACACTGGAATAGGCTGTATTGCATGACCTGCAGTTGCTGTTTAAACATCATCGGTTCAATTTGTGCTTAAAATCATATATAAAGAAGAATCTAGGTGTTTCTATTGTTTACATTCTCAGATTGAGTTTGACGGAAATTAACTTGTAGTTTGTTTTTTTACTGTTACGCTTGTCTGCTTTGTAATTTGGTGAGCATTTAAGAGTTTCTTAAAAAGTTCGTGTTCATTTAAGCAGGATGATTAACTGTCTCGCTTATTTCTCAGGGAGTTCAGTGCCTGTGACCAGCAGCAGTGTTTCTGCATTTTCTGCTTCTTCAGGAGGATTTCTGGATTTAGACAAATTCAAGAAGCCTGAAGGAAGCTGGGATTGTGAGGTCTGCTTGGTCCAAAACAAAGCAGAAGCCACAAAACGTGTAGCCTGTGAAAGTGCAAAGCCAGGCACCAAAGGAGAGCTGAAAGGTAATACTCAATGAGAAAAACAAGGGTGTGCATTCTCCAATTTATTTTTTTGTGTGTTTTGTTTTGTTTTTTTTTAAGTACAATTATTTTACCTTGAGGTATTGCAAAATTGTTTATTTTCCCCGTAGGAATATTGCTTAAGTAAGGTAACGTGCTTATGTTTCCACACCCTTTCCCCAGAAAAAGATAATGCTGTTTAGACAAAAGCTTGTGTTAATGACATAGCTATTCTTCACAAGCCTTACATGTTGTTCCTTTGGAGTTTAGACTAAAAGCATAATCTTTCAAAGAAGCTAGCAGTATACTTTTCTAAGCCAGGTGGTGGATAGAAGAATACCATTGCGAAAAGGTGTATGTGGAGAGGAAGTGTGGAGTTTTCTTACTGTTTTTGCGGTTTGGGGCTTTTTTTAAACAATTCTGCCTATGGGAAGTTCAGGTCTAGAATCCCAGCCATGTAGCTAAAGCCTACATGTATTAATTACATCATGTATTGCAGACTTAACATTATTACTTGTTTCTGCAGGTTTTGGTACTCCTACTGTGTCCACAAATGCTGCAATGCCATCATTTACGTTTGGTGTCCAGTCATCCTCTTCTGAGTCTTCTCATACATTAGGTAGCACAGGAAACTTTAAATTCGGAGAACAAGGGAGCTTCAAGTTTGGCATTGCATCTGAATCTGCATCCTCCAACACTGTGACTGGGGGGTTTAAGTTTCCTACTAGTTCAGGGGACTTCAAATTTGGAGTTTCTTCCTCAGACTCTAAATCAGAAGACAGTAAAAAAGAAGGTAAAAGTAACAGTTTTACTTTTGGACTTCCATCTACAAGCAGTCAGTCCCCTTCAACATTTCAGTTTGGGACAGCAAGCCTGGGACAGCAGGAAAAGAAAGAGGAACCAGTTTTGGGAGGCTTTGGTTTTGGCACAAGTTCTACTTCTTCCGTAGCTACCAATGAGAATAAAACCGGAGTCAGTGGCTTCGCTTTTGGAACTGTGGCAGAAAAGGAGGTAGCATCACCTGCTCTTGCATTTAAGAAGCCAGATGAGAAAAAAGATGAAACTCTTTCAACAAAGGGAGGTTTCTCTTTCGGCAGTGTGGAGTCTGCGCCTGCCTCACAGTTTGTTTTGGGAAGGACAGAAGAGAAACAAGACTCTCTCACTTCAGCTGCTCCATTAGCATTTGGAAAGAAAGCTGACAATGAAGAGTTAAAGGCACAACCTATCTTTTCAGCTGGGACGGCTGAGCATACCAAAGAGGAGAGCACAGCAAAACCTATATTCAATTTTAGTTTTGTCAAACCATCGGAGAAGGAAACTGAGCAGGCAAAGCCGTCTTTTGCATTTGGGGCACAAACCAGTACTTCAGGTAGATGGAATATCTTTTGTCTTCACTTGTCTGCTCATGTCCCTCAAATAATACCTCTGAAACCATACTGGACAAAATCTATGGGATTAGATATATTTATGCTCTGGAGTTTTAGAAGAGGCTTAATTACTACCTGCAGGCTGTCTTTAGTTCTGGTTGTTGGTGTGTAGACAGTATGTAGCAAGTCCTTTTTAGATTTCAATGAGTTTTAACACTAGGTTTAGACAAAAAAAAATTGCCACACCTTAAGGAACCTATATCTCTTCTCATATGAACACAGAAGTTGTATTGTCTCTGTGGTAGCAGCACAGCTGGTGATAAAAATCTGTGGTATGGTGCAGTATAGAGGCCTCATACTAGCATTGTTTTTCATAGCAAAAGGGGATGAGAAAGGCTATGTCTTATTCCCATGTACTTGCAGCTATGCTGCAGGATGTACTGCTGTTTCTCTACTGCTACAAAGGTATAAAAATCACTTCATAGATATTACACAGGTTTGTACTCCTTTAATTTGTTGAAAGTCTGCAGTGGAGGATTAAAGTTCTTCAGTGGTGATCATTGTGTGGAAAAATTCTAGTTGTTAAATTCCATTTGTATGACTTAGCAACTGTTTTAGAGAACAGAATTAGTTTCTAACTTCTGAAGTGATACAGAAAATGACATCAGTAAGTAACCCTGAATAAAAGCAATATATAGGGTTATACTGGTTTTAATAACAGTATTCTTTGGAGGATTATGGGCTTTGGGGGAGGAGAGACAGGTGGGTGGGTGGGCAGTTTTGAGGTTGGGTTTTTTTGTTTGGTTGGTTTTTTTACCTACGAGGTAAAGTGCTGGATTTTGGTGTAGTCATGGAAATTTGATGAAGCACCTTGTGCAAAAAGGAATTTTAACAAGTCTTCTGAAGAATGGTATAGTCCCTTAAAAATGGCATAGATGAAAATGGGCCATAACTGCTGGGGGAAAAAACATAGTGGGAAATTGAAAACAAGATCACAAATTAATACTGAGAATTAGACCAGAAGCTTAGGGAAAGCTGAAGAATGACTGATTTTAAAAGACAGCTCTATTCTAAGTGTGTAAAACTGCACTCAATACTGTCTAACAATGGTCTTAATGGAGGGTTGTTCTCTGTTGCTCCTAAAAGCAGGTCTTGCAGGTGCTTAAGTACAGTGAACTTAAGCTTAGAAGAGTTAGGCTGGAGGATGGTGAGCTTGGCTTGACTTAAAGCTGTAGGCACAGGGCTACATTTTTTCGAAGAAGCTACAAATGCAAATATATCACCGTTTTTCAGTACTCCATTGAGCATAAAACTGTTACAGGTGATTGATGTTGATCTGAAATACATTTTTGTTTGAAGAGTTCAGAAGTACTGCTTAATACCGGTTCAGGTAATGACAGCCAATGCTTAGTGTTTGTAACTAATGAAGTCTAGACTGCAGCGGTGTCCTTGTTCTTCACAATTCTTCCATTCCTTTAATTGTGGATGGCAGCAAGCAGCTCATTAAATCCTGGATCTTATGTAAGCGACAGTAGGCTGGGATAGTAGTTGAGGTGTCATTCAGGATTGCTCTTTGGATGGTGATTGAAACAGGACTCTGCTTGCTGTATTTTGGCATTTGTGTGGTGGTTTATGTACTGTTCTTCCTTTCAGACCAAGGAGCAGCAAAGCCATCCTTCAGCTTCTTGAGCTCAAGTTCCTCCAGCACAGTCATACCCACCACTTCAGCCAACAGCACCAGTGTGTTTGGCAGCGCCATCTCTTCCTCAAATCCTCAGCCAGTCCCCACTCCCTTTGTGTTTGGACAACCCAGCAACACTGTGAGCAGCTCTGTTTTCGGCAATTCTGCAGAATCTGCAGCATCTCAGTCATTTGGCTTCTCTCAAGAAAACAAACCAGCAACAACATCTTCCAGCACTGGCACGGCTCTTGCTTCATTTCTCTTTGGTTCGGGAGCCAGCAGTACCAATGCAGCAAATTCAGGCTTTACCTTTGGAACCACAACCACATCAAGTTCAACAGGTACCTTTTAAATAGAGATGCTCTTCTCATTTTTGCTGTTACGTAGCGGACTAGTGAAATACTGTTTCATGAGTGTTTTACTTCAGAGAATGTGTAGGCCAAATGCATGAAAGTAGAGGAAAATACTGAGTATTTATATTCAACAATATAAATTTGGGCTTGGTTTTTCAGTCTGGGAAATACAGTTTAGGAATGAACTGGCAGCAGGGTTGTTTTATGCAAAGGATAACCCTTTACTGGATTTCAGTTTGTATAGGAACTTTTCACCATGAGAATATTTCTTTCTTCTCACTATCAGTCCAGTGCTTACAGTTAGAAGTCAATGAATTACAGCTTTCCTGATTTTTCCCTTCCATACCTAAAAGTCTCAACTGTTGTAAATAATATCAGTATTTGCAAAATTGTTCCTTCACAAGTATATATAAACACAGTACCACTACCTGCAATTGCTGCTGTTTAAGGATTGGTTTCTACTAATCATTATAGCCAGTGTTTGTTAATTTTCTAGCAATTTAGAGAAGACAGAAATAAGAATCTATGAAAGCTTCTTCACGTTTTATGTTTGTTTCCTCACTGCATGAATTTAGCAGTATGACACAAGACTAAATCCGTCAAATCATCTGTATTCCTGCTAGCCTAGCAGTATGTTGGAAATAAGATTGAACCTGTGAGGAGGAGATTTCATGTAGTTTGATCTGATTGCTTAACCTTGTCATTCACAGAAATTAAATTTGCACACTTTTTTGCGTATCAGAAACAGAGAGAAAACAGTCCTAAAGTATAACAACCAGTAGATCAATTTAACCTGTTACAAATCAGTAACTTTCGCTGTCATTTTGTTAGTAGGCAACACCGTATTTCAAACATCTTCACAAAGGATTTTTTTTTTTTTTAACACAGAAGCCTGTATTAACTTTTACCATATATCTGTTCATCTTCTTGGAAAGAAAAACAGTCAGGCATTCCAAGTTATGGTGCAATAGAGAGTATTTTCTGTTGCATGAAGGCTGCTTAAATTGCATGAATAGTGCTGTTTAAAATGTCCCCTGTTGCATAGCAGATCTGCTGTGTATGTTCAGACTCACTGTTCAGTCACCTGTTTTCATTTCATTATTTCTGCTGGCCATGCAGAACCAAAGCAGCTAAACAAATGAGCTCGTTGTCTGTTGATGCTACATAGAGAATTACTCCTCTAAACCAAGTTTTTGAGTACAGAGAGATCACTGCAAGCTTGATCTGGCCTCCAGAAGTTGGGCAGGGAGGGGTGCAGTTGCTGACAAGAAAGATTCATGTTCTCCTGATACTAATAAATCCGGAGCTGTATTTTGCACGTTTGAAAACTACAATTTGAGTGAATATTCTGTGTCATATAAATAGCTTTTAGTAAATACAAATTAAAATGTACTATTTGTGGGAATCCATTTCTAGAACATTAACGCAGTAACCTGAGTCTAGACAGCCAATGTGTTTGAGATTTAATTTTGTCTGACTCTTGTAAACATGGCGTTTCTCATCTTACAAGAAAAGGTGCAATTCCTGTTATGGCTGACATAGTATTTGTTCTATATACTCACACAATTAGTTTGAAAATAAGATGAGTATTCACCTGCCAGAATTGGGAAACAGGAAGGTTTAGAACCTTTGTTTCTAGATTGATCCTTGTGGAGGGGAAAAAACCCTGCATGTACTGACATTTCTCTTCTGTTCCCCGAGGGTCGTCGTCTTCGTTTCTGTTTGGCTCTGGGCCTCCAGCGCCTGCTGCCGGCCCAGCATTTGGCGCCAGTCAGGCACCAGCATTTGGCCAGAGCCAAGGGTCCAGTCAGCCAAGCGCTCCAAGTTTTGGATCGCTGTCGACAACGTTGTTTTCAGCTGGCACTCAGCCTGCTCCTCCTGCCTTTGGCTCAGTGACAAGCAGTACTCAGCCCTCTGTGTTTGGACAGCAAGCGACCCAACAGCCAGGGTTTGGCTCTGGTACCCCCAGTGCTGGTGAGTGCCGACCATCCTCTTTCCTTTTGGTCTCAAAGGTTGTATTTTTATTTCATTTTTCATGAAGTGCACCTTAAATTATATGGAGAAAGAAGACTGCTGCCTTGCGCACATTTTTAAGTACAAGAATTACCCTCCATAAAAATAATGGGTACAGGGTTAAGTCATTTGTGTCTCACTCCTGACTGTGGAGGATGTGCCATAGGTATGCCAGCTTCACAGTAAGCCTTCTCTACAAGAGACTTAGCAGACATGGAGATTGCAGCACTACCACTAAGTGTCGGGGTTTCTTTTCTTGAGACATGTAGTGATCAAAAGGATGTGTTGAAAACCATGGAGTATTCACTGGTAAGATTGTACAAACCAGAATGGCAGAAGCACTGCAAAATTACGATTTTTGGAATTGTTAAGAGTAATTCTTAGTTATCTAACTTCATTAACAGGTGTTGGCAATTTATTTGGATTGGGGGCTTTGTTGTGTAAGAATATGGTCAGAATTATTTATATGCATTTATGGGTTAAGACTGTATTTAAAGGTCTTTTTATCGATGAAGAATAAAATACTGTGGGAGGGGGGCAGAGAACGATCATTATAATTAAAGTGTAAGAAAGACCTGTTCCATACTAGTAATTATTAAAAAAGAAAAACATGCTGCCAGAATAAATGTATTTGATATCATCATGTTAAATACTTAAAGGGAAAAGAGTCCTCTTTTCCTCTCAGAAGCTTTCCCTCCAGAAGTTTAGCCTCCATTAAAAGTAACCAACACTTTTGTACTAATCACTACATTAGTTGGCACACCACTACTCAGGTAGCAGTTTAAAGATAAAAATCTCCCTGGATTGTCTGTGTTGCTTATCAGTTACTTTGATGGTAGGAATTTGTTTGTTTAAGGTGAGGTGCTGTTTTAGCACATTAAAAGAAAGGGAATCCCCAGATCGACTGCGTGAACACAAGGAAGTTTACTTAAATATAAATCTACATGATTCAGTATTACAATTTGAGACTTTATTAATAAACTTCAGTATGCACAGTATAAACTTAATGGTGGTACAGAAGTTAGCAAACAATTCATTATCAGTGTGCCATTATCAGTGTTACTTTAAGAATCCCTTTATGATTCTCTATTAAAATGAATGAATTCTTCTATGTACCATTCCTGTAGTAATTTGGCACTTCTGGTGCACCCCCTCCCCCAACTTTGTCGTCTTGAGCGACCTGTAAAAAATTCATTAAAGATAGTGGGAAGAACATGAGGATTTTGCTGGAAAGGATGAACTTAAATTTCAACTTTCTTACTCCCTTCTGCTTCTGCCCCATCTTCGCAGGTTCTATATTCCAGTTCGGAAGTAATACTTCTAATTTCAACTTTCCAAATAACCCCGGAGTATTTACTTTTGGTGCAAATCCTCCTGCACCAGCAGCACCGGCACAGCCCTCTGGCTCTTCAGGATTTTCATTCAGCCAGCCTCCAGCATTTACAGTGGGGTAAGAGACCATATCAGAATTTCACTTGAGCTGCGGGTAATAGCAGTGGACAGTGTTCAGCCTCTACTGCTGTTAAATCATGAGGTGTTCAGATGAACCCTGGAGTCTGAAACTAAACTGGGCAGCCTTCCTTGCATTAGCCTGACTGGCTAACTAAGCAACGGTATCTTTAAAGGAGCCTAGTTGTCAGAAGTATCAACACATGTGAAGTTGTCTTGTTCTTGAAAGGTAAGATCCGTATCTAGCCATTATGCTGCTACTTACTTTCTGAATAAGAGAGACTTAATTGCTTTTGGTTTCTGGAACTCTCTTTCTCCTGTTCATCATATGCCATTTGTTGCCAGCTGATAACTAGTGAGACAAGACTATGAAACAGTTGTTCTGGAATATCTACTCAGTGCTGCTACTGAATTTTCAGCTACGCTGTCCTAAACTCTGAACTACTGATTTCTTTTGATAGGACTAATGGGAAAAATGTTTTCTCTGCCTCTGGATCTTCAGTTTCTGGTCGGAAGATAAAGACTGCAGTTAGACGTAGAAAATAATCGCCTGATTGGTAAAGCAGCTTCCGAAGCAGCTACTACCCTGCATTGTTCAGTTGTTGGGATCGTACCTCATGCTGGGTTAGCTGAAGTCAGATCTGCCTAAAGGAATATAAAACTCTGCTGCCCTTTCCTTCCCTCCCCTCTCCCCGGTTAGATTTTTTTGGTAACGAATAGAGTTGGCAACAGGGCCGTTCTCAAGCAAAACTATTTTAGACTCCAGCAAGTTACTTCTTTCACTGACTCGGCATGGTCTGGCTATAGCCGTGAGTAGAGCCTGCACAGTGAATGGCTTGTACAATACCTCTTCATCTGCACCACTATGTGCGCTCATCTGCGTTTACTGACGCCTCGAAATTGTAATTATATCAGCAAGGGATGCTGTATAGAGTAGAGAATGTTGATAATGAATGATTTCTATGCTGAGTTTGTGCTGGTGTATGTGTGAAGTGAGTGAGTTTGGGTGTATCGTGCACTAAAATTTTCTGATAGAGGAAGACTGATTAAAGGATGATCCATGCTAAGGACTTGTTAGATCTGTAGTTCTTCATTTAATAATTATATGCTATTTCTATATTTTCATTCTTACAGCCCTTTATCACCTGGCTCGCCTTTGTTATTTTATTATGAAACATGTGTAAATACAACTTTGTTTCTCTATGTACTTTTTTGGCATAACAAATCTGTGAAATTGGAATTTTAATTTTGTGTGTTACGGCCATTTTTGTTTAGTATTGTCTCAGATTTTATGTAAATCCCATTATTCAAAGTTGCCTAAATCCATTTAGAAAATCTTTAAAATTGGGAATTCTTAAAGTAAGTTTATTGGCTTTTCTGATCCATTTTTGTTTGGACCAAAAACCAGTATTGTACAAAGTATTAAGTATATATTTTTATATTTACTGAAATGGACTGTGGTGACTTTGGATAATAAGGAAAAGTTTAATATTAAAGCCATGTTTATTACAGTATAATTAACATGTTAAACCATGGGATAAATGCCATCAATAAAAACTATGAAATATTGTCTGGCAGTTTTAACTCTCAATGAAGGCATCTGCAGCTCTAACTGTACAAGACGATGCAGTCAACCTGAGTGATGTCACATGCCTTCTCCAGCCTCTGCTTTTTGACAGTGACACCAATGCAGATTTTAGAGGATCTTAAATTAGTTAGAGGTTCCCTGTTAGGAAGGAGAGTTTTATGTAACACTTAAGCCTGGAGCAATGTGTCAGCTGTCTAGCTGCAATGGTTGCAGTTAATTTTTATAGAGCTATTAAAAAAAAAAAAGCTAATGTTACAAACATTAACCACCATTCTAACTGAAGAAGAAAAAGTAACACCCAATCATAAAATGAGTAATTTGGGGGTTTTCCACTTCTGTAGCAGTTTGAGAAGCTCATTAGAGAACAGACGTTTTTCTAGTAAAATGAGAGGAAATGGTCTTGTTCATTTGGGAACCACAGCTGAACTTTTACTAAGCCACAGCATTCAGTTTATGGTTGAGATCTGATTGCTTGCTGCAGCTAGAACTGAAAGGACCTGCATAAGTTCCAGAAGCTGTAAGTGTCTTCAGCTGTGTTGCTGGGGTTTTTTGCTAGCACTTCTGCCATTCACCTCAATGCTGCACAGCACTTGTACAGCTACAGGTGCTGGTATTACAAAATGAGATACTTGACAGGAGGACAAAGGCTAACTTTTGTTTTCGTGGGAGTCTTACATAGGTAGAGCTCTAATCACTAGTCCTATAAATAAAAAGTATTCATCAACTAGACTTCAAAACCACGCATGTAAGCTGCTACTCAGCAGTCACATCCTTCCTGCCACTGTTGCTGTGGAGGGATTATATGCAATTATGTATTTCCAGATGTCTGAATCTGAAAAATGCCAGAGATTCTTCTTTTCCTTGTATCTCTCACTTGCCAAGTACAAACAGAAAAAAGTTGCATCTTTTAGGCAAGTTGCCTAAGAGACAAACTAAAAGCTAGCATTTACAACAGCATAATGTATACGTTATCTCCCTGGACAGGCTCCGTGTTCTTGAATTACAATTTTTCTCTTTACCTGCTGTGGAAGGAAGGGGTGGCATTTTTCTACAGAGCAAGAGAATGGGTAGGAATAAAGTTTCAGCCCATGGTGTTGCTTTTCCCTTCCTCCCCCTATCTTGAAGCCTACTTTCTAGGTCACTGCTACAGTAAATAGAACAAAAGTTCTCTTTATATTCATACTGAAATTGTAAGTAGGCAACACTCACCCGAGAAGGGATTTTAGTTAGTTGTGACAGCTTTAGTTTCTGTCAGGCTGACCGCCGTGCCTGAACTTTTAACTTCAATACTTAAGTCAACAGTGCAATTTTTTGAAAGAACAGTTAAGTGATATCTCTGAAGTTCTGTTTCAGCTAAACATCTTCAAGTGGTCTAACAACCTCAAAAGTGCTTTATTCAGACCTCCCAAAACATCACTGTAAATGGATATGAGAATGCAGACACAGAATATTATGTTAATAACAGAAGAACCCCACTTATCAAACTAAAACATTGCAGAATATTAACACATTACTGATTAAGTTATTTCACCAGAAGGTAAGCGAAAATCAAGCTCTCAAACATTTCTATCATCAGCCTCCAAAACTGAAAGGTAGGGCAAGAACTTCAGCCACAGAGTGGCAGAGTTATGCCTAAGGGAAGAACACACAAAAACTGGGCTCTAGAGTAATTCCAAACTCTTACTCAACTTTTAATAAAACATTAACATTGTTGCTTATATTCCTTTCCCAAGATACTAATAATGTAAGAATAAACAAATTATCAAAGCTATGTAATCATGCAAAATATTAGGGTTCTTTATTCAGTATTTAAGTTATTCTGAATATACAAACAATTAGCCAGAATTATAAAGTGAAAATAACCAGTATTTGTACTTCCATAGGTTTACACCCACAACACATTTCAGTTAATGTTTTCTGCATGCTCCTGAAACACATTCAGTTGTTTTGCTTGGTATTATATGCAAGAAATAGACAAGTGCTTTCACTCCAAAGAGAAGCAAAAAAGTTACCTTTCATGAGCACGATCTGTACTGTTCACAGCTCCAAAATTATTTACACACGCCAATTCACTAACACTGCAGTGTAACATACCCTTCCCAGAGAAAAAGCAGCTATTTTTTCACCTCTTTATTGGCTTTGACATGTGAAATAAGTGACAATGCTTAAGACAGTCATGCAAAAAACTTTCCCATCAGTGTTCTGATGAAATACTCCAAGAGGTGAGAGAATATGATCTGTGAAGCAATAGTAAGGGACATGATAAACACTGCTCATCTCTTTCTACACACATGGCAATTTAATTAGCATGATCTGCCCTTCTGTGTAATACTGCAGTTCTCTTCCCCTTAGTTTATCATATGAATTAGGCAACTACTTGGAAAACAACTTGATTTTCTAGTTACCTGCCAACATCCAAAACTGCAGGAGCAACACTTCTTTCAAGGTGGAGTATTTCTAGGTATCTGCTTTCTGCAGACTGACGAACAGAACAGCTCCTTTCTGCAGTTAATACAGCCACTTTCTTTCTCATCAGTCGGAGGTTAATACCTTCAGATTTAATATGTATTGTTTCTCCCAAACTTCTTTAGCATTTATGAAAACTCCAATACTTTCAAGGAAGCTGCTGGCATCATAGCGGAGTAAAACATTTTCTTTCACTTCTGAATCAGTTCCCATTTCATTTGAGCAAAAGATTCTGATACCTCAATTTCAGTTTTGGGGTAGGTCTTTGTTCACTGGGGGTGGGAGGGGATGTTCAAAACCAGTCTGGAAATCTCATCTTTTGGTATCATCTGACTCCGTTTCTTCTTACCACAATAGTCCCTGCTACAATATCATAGGCTGTTCTGTTATGCTGGAAAAACAGCAGTGTAATAAATGCAGGAAAAAATGAAGCAATAGAAAAATTCTTGATCAAAGCTCGTATTGTGGACCTAAAACGAGAATAAAACATTTCAGTGCCTTATTTTCACTTTTCTGCTTATGTTAGTAGGTAGTTTACTTTGAAGTTTAGTGCCTCAGTTTTGCACAGCACAAAGATCTCCAGAGTTCAGAGATTATTTTATCAGCTAACCTGAAAAATATTCACGATTGACTAATTGCCATTTTATTCTTCGATCACAGAATCTAACCATAGCTCTTACAATCTAATTATTGCAAAAGCCACTAATAAAGAAACAATGTACTTCCTTCAAAATCACATGCCTTCCACACTGTTAACCTGAAAGCAACATGACTGAGCTAAGGGCACTTACGTTGTCATACTGACATTAGAAGATGGAATGACTAACACACGGCTGGGCGCAATAAGTACAGATGTATCACATGTCACAACTCGCAGTCCAAGCAAGAATTTCCCTGGGGTTGCTCCACCTGCTCCCCAAATACAGATTATCTATAAAAGAAACGTTATTTCAATTCCATACAACACCACGTTGTTGATTGGTCAAGCAAACTTGGTTTTCATCAAAGCTACGGGAATGTCATAAACTTCAACATAATCCAAAATACTGTAAAGAGGATTTACTTTACAGGCCAATGGCGACAGAATTTTTTCAACGTTTATTCAACAACTGACAACTGCTAATTATAGAAGTTAATGTTTATGAGTATTTACCTCATAGAAGCAGACCAATAACCTGTAGATGAGAGCTACTACCATCATTTTCTGCAAATCTTCCATGGACGTATCTTCATCTATTTCTTCTATTATGTAATGCATGGCAAATTTAGAGATGTCCCTGTACAAAGTAAGAGTGAACTTTAAAACCATCTTTCTCCCAATACCAATTCCTTCAGTTCTGGTATTAGTAAAAGAACAAAAGCTCCTTGGCTTCTCTGATACTAAACAAGCCATTAAAATTCAGAACACTAGGTTTCCTTCTGAGTTGCTGCCTAGTTTGTTTTGTCTTTTTCATTAAGAAAAGATCATTCTTTATTACCACTTTTGCACAATGGTGTCCCTGGGTAGTGAGCTGCAAAATTGTTCTGAAAATTCTCACACTTCTTGGGAGATAAACAAGAGATTCTGCATGTGATCATCTAACTCTGTATAAATGGAAGCCATCCAAGTGTCCTCCTTACAAGAACTCTCAAGGAAGAAGAAAAGGCAGCACTCTTTATAAATGCAAGGGAGACCTATCCGCCCTTGCATGATCAGGGTTCTTCATTCTCAGTAGTCTTTACTGCTCACCATACTCTCCTAGAGGCAGGCACCTTGGCATGCAAAAGGAAGATTTTAACTTAAAGCAATTGAGATCCTCAGCTGTTTACCCTAAGAAAGATAACAATGCATCAGTTTGGAGTCAATTGCGTATTTTCACAAGATAAACTCTACAGATAAAACATTCTTATCCAATACCTGGAATGGACATACTTGCAACACATATTTAGTCAAGGACTGCAAGAGAAGATCAGGTTTGTGACCACCTGAGGAACCTGAACTATGTAGTCTATGGAACCTAACGAAATGTATCGCAGAGTCCTGAGGGAATTGGCTGATAGAGTTACCAAGCCGCTCTCCGTGATACTTGAAAAGTCACGGCAGTCAGGTGAAGTCCCCAGTGACTGGAAAAAGGGAAACATTGCACCCACTTTTAAAAAGGGTAGAAAGGAAGACCCTGGGAACTACCAACCTGTCAGCCTCAACTCTGTGCTCCGGAAGATCATGGAGCAGATCTTCCTAGAAACTATGCTAAGGCACATGGAGGACAGGCAGGTGGTTTGAGACAGCCAGCATAGCTTCACCAAGGGCAAGTCCTGCCTGACCAACTTAGTGGCCTTTTATGATGGCGTGACTACATCAGTGGACAAAGGAAGAGCTACAGCTGTCATCTATCTGGTTTCTGTAAGGCCTCTGACAGTCCCCCACAACATCCTTCTCTCTAAATTGGAGAGAGAGGAATTTGATGGGTGGACTGTTTTGTGGATGAGGAATTGGTTGGATGGTCGCATCCAGAGGATAGTGGTCAATGGCTCAATGTCCAGATAGAGATCGGTGATGAGTGGTGTCCCTCAGGGGTCCATATTGGGATGAGTACTGTTTAATATCTTCATCAATGACATGGACAGTGGGATCGAGTGCACCCTCAGGAAGTTTGCAGATGACACCAAGCTGAATGGTGTGGCTAACACACCTGAGGGAAGGGATGCCATCCAGAGGTACCTGGACAAGCTCAAAGAGTGGGCCCGTGTGAACTCCATGAGGTTCAACCAGGTCAAGTGCAAGGTCCTGCACCGGGGTCAAGGCAAACCCTGGTATCAGTACAGGCTGGGGGATGAAGGGATTGAGAGCAGCCCTGAGGAGGACTTGGGGGTACCAGTGGGTGAAAAGCTGGACATGAACCAGCAATGTGTGCTTACAGCCCAGAACTCCAACTGTCTCCTGGGCTGCATCAAACGAAGCATGGCCAGCAGGTGGAAGGAGGTGATGCTGCCCCTCTACTCCGCTCTCATGAGACCCCACCTGGAATACTGTGTCCAGCTCTGGAGTCCTCAGCCCAGGAAAGACATGGACCTGTTGGATCGGGTCCGGAGGAGGGCCACAAAAACAATCAGAGGGATGGAACACCTCTCCTAAGAGGAGAGGCTGTGAAAGATGGGGTTGTTCAGCCTGGAGAAGAGAAGGCTCTGGGGAGACCTTACTGCAGCCTTTCAGTACCTAAAGGGGCCTTATAAGAAAGATGGTGACAAACCTTTTAGCAGGGCCTGTTGGGATAGGACAAGGGGTAATGGTTTTAAACTAAAGGAGGGTAGATTTAGACTAGATAGAAGGAAGAAATTTTTTTACAATGAGGGTGGTGAGACACTGGAACAAGTTCCCAGAGAGGTGGTAGATGTGCCATCCCTGGACGCATTCAAGGTCAGGCTGGACGGGGCTCAGAGCAACCTGATCTAGTTGAAGATGCCCCTGCTCATTGCAGGGGAGGTTGGGTTAGATGACCTTTTAAGGTCCCTTCCGACCCAAACCATTCTATGATTCTATGACTTTTCACTCGCGGATCTAAGTGAGAATTACTATTCACATGGAAATGTGCAGTCCCACTTCGAAACAGTCCATCTATATTTGTACTACTTGCCCTCCTTTTTATTGAGACTTAAGGATCGAAAAAGATAAGGAATTAAGAAAATAAGCATAGCATAACCTGCATTTCCCTTCAATACAACCTTGGCCTGAAGTCTCTGTCTTGAGCCTGCAAGGACTTACTTTTTTCGTGACAACTCCTCAGCCTAACCTCAACCTCACTAGCAAATGTTTCTCTGAAGCTACTCATAAGCAACTTATTGGCTCTTGCAAAAGTAGTAATATTGAATATACTGTAAATTAATTGAAAAAAGATTCCCCTTCTTTCCATTACCTTCACTACTGTACAAAAGCAATATACATATACTTGCTCCCCATCTTTCCAGTACTTAATTTTGCGTCATTCTCAGGCTACTTAAAACAAGATGGAAATACAAGTTGTCAGGTTAGAGTTTGAGGTTTTGGCAACTAAACAGAACTGAGAGTTTGGCATTTTAATTGCATGCTTGTCTGAGCAAAAAACACTGCTCATTTACATTGACATATTTATTGTTTTGGATTTGACCCTCTTCCACATACCTTTCAAGCAGCAGTTTAAGGTGTCTGAAAGATGTTATCTGCATAGTATCTAGTTTACAGTCAGTCAACATTTGGAAGGTTCTTTAGCAGAAAACTTGGGATTCTGAAATATGTTTGTACAGTAATGGATTTACTGACTGCACCAAGCTCTTATATCCTAATCAGACCGAAATATTTGATTACACCAATCTAAAGCAGAGGAACTAAATGAGCTACGGAATAAGATATCGACAGTTAAAGAAGCAGATAAAAAAGGAAACAGTCTTTGAGGTAAATGATTATATCTGAATATAAAATGTCTAGTGTGTATTTGATAAAAAGTATGATTAAGCATCATGCATAAGAAACCAAACTTATGCCCAGCAAAGACTGCGGCATGGTGGCATTCCTAGCAATCAGGCTGTATTTTAAAAGTACATACATATCTGACATGCAGGATCGGAAATAATTTTTTTGTTGTGGGTTAGCATTGTTTTGCTCACAAATCTAAAACACAGCACCATAGGAGACACTATGAAGAAAATTAACTCCATCCCAGCCAGATCCAGTACATTTTTACAGGCTGTTTAAAAAACAAGTTTGTCAATGTTTTTTCTTATTTTTAGAGGACTTTTAAAAAAATCTTGCTATTGTCTCCCAAGAATAAGACTGCAAGTCTAATCTATCCTTAATAAGGAGTTTGTGAGTCTATGAAGACACCTGTACAAATTTTTCGTTTCCATCAGCTGACCCAAAATCAGAAAATGTTTAAAAGGAGGATAACCTAGTGGTGCTCTTTCCTCAACTTTTGACAGTTACTAAGTGCCATCATATGCATAAGCATGCCATATATACATCATAACACCTCAAAAGGCATGAAAAGCTTAAAGCTGTATATAATAAAGCTTTAAATTGTTCAACTTACTTTATTCCACTGAGGTGCATAATACTTAAAACAATGGTTGCCTTTATAAAGAACAGAATAAAGAAGTCCACCATCTCTGCTATGAACCTGTGCGCCAGCGAAGGGATAATGAACTCCCGACCTGTAACAGAAATAGTTAACATTACCCAGATTTTACTGCACTAACACAAAGTTAACAGTCATCTAAAGAACGTGTCACATTAACCTCACTGCAAGAACATTATCGAGATCTTGATCTCAGCTCACATTTTCAAGAAAACTTCTAAAAGTGTACAAATAAAAAATGATCTGAATTATTTAAATCAACTTATAAGAACCTTCTTAAATTAAATCCAGCTCTTGCACAACTCCGAGTCCCCTCATAATTAGGATTACAGGCAAAATCCCACTCTGCTGAGAAACCAAAGTACTTGGAAGATGTATCAATTTTTGTGTTCTTTTATTTAGAACAGCTTCATAGAGACAGATTTCAGTAAATCTGACAGTTCACATAAAAGGAAAATTAGATCTTAGATCTGCCACAACTTTTGTATTGCTCATCAGCAAGGCTTCCATATGTACTAAGTACCAACTCTCTGAAAGTAAAACGCACCCTATTTTTTCACAAGTCAGACCCAGAAACAGGAGCGGATGAACATACTAGTCATACCTGGCATAAACATTCCTATATACACGTTATTATAATAAAATACAGCATGCTACCCTACCATGAGCCAGAAAATGTAACACATTTCTCCTATTTGATTGACCAAGTGCAAATGGGGGCAAAATAAATAGTCACAGTTAGAAGCTTCTGTTGCTAACAAAATCTCAGACGATTAAAGCAAAGAAAATATTAAAGAGAATCTTAGAAAGTTTCAAAGGAATAGTGTTGGAAAATAATTTCATCTGAACCCATCTACCCCTCTGTATTTCCCAAACAAACATGACTACTCACATGAGACCAGCTAGGACTTGCACCAAAACTTCACTTAGAAATACCCAAGTACTACTGGATCCAATTTGTGGAAAATAGTAACTATGTTTGTTAGTGTTTCTGAGAATGCCAACCCCCACGCACGGGGAAAGGAGAAAAGGAAAGGGCAAAGAGAATCATTCCTCTGTCCAATCTCGAAACACATCAACAAATTTTACTTAGAATAAGCCTCCACAGTTCAACTGTCAAGACTGATAATGCCAGTCCTGGCCTCACAAGCTGTGCAAGCGAAGCCGAAAGCCCACGGCACTTGGGTGCTTTTTAAATGGGGTAAGTATAATCAAGCAGTGATTAGGCAAAAGCACATTCTTATTTAACATATCTCAGTTTATTTATCTTTATTTCACACCTGTTTCACTAACTCTGCATCGATACTATTGAGTAGCATGACTGTTATGTAAATAATACTAAAATTGATTCAATTCTCATTGTCAAAGCATGTCTAATTTGTCAACTAAATTGTAATTAAAGATTCTTCAACTAAGGCAGAAGGGAGCATAGCTAGCCTCCCCAATCCCAGCTTCAGCATACAGCACCAGATAAGCATGTTCATTTGCTCTGTTAAAAGGAACACATTCACTGAAGCTAGTGGCAGAACTTCATTTTCATGTATTAGACTCAACGACTGAGTAAGAAGCTAAATGGGGCTAAGAAAAATAAGTATTCAAACTATGTTCAACTCCATTACATTGGGAAACCTTGGCAACCCTCACACTCTGGCAGACTTCCTCTGCAGGGATTTGAGATGTTCCTCCAATCAAGATTCCACTATTTTGCCAGGGGTTACTATTCGTATGGCAGGGACAGCCAAAGGCAACATGCATGCATCCATCTCAGCTTGAAGTCTAGGTTCTTACATTAAGTTAGCCATAATGATGGCTTTGCACCAGTCAGCCAGGCAGAGCATCTGAGGCCTGAGCATGCTTTTTGCTCTACCATTGCCAGCAGAAGAGCAGTAACCTCCTGCAGGAAAGCAGGGAGGGGTGAGGGGAGGAATCGTCTTAAATCATGATGACTGTCCATAAAGAGCTGCTGCCCAGAGTGCTGTTAATATTGGTGCTCTGACACACACCTGCAGGCAGACTGAACTGGAACATCCTAGTTTAAAATCTGCAACATTAACATAAGCTGTCACTTCAGTTTACGTAAGCACACTGGGCTGTAAACTGCACTGGTGCAGGGACAGATACATGACCCGCCCTGCCAAGCCTGCTGTGTGGGCAATAATCTGCAGACAACGACGGAGCCATAATCGCTTTAGCTGTTCCAGATACATCCACCTGCAATCTGGAGCCAAAGCACCGGCACAACAGTCTTTGTTTATAATTGTATCATATCACTACACCACATACAGAGTTCCCTTAAGAAGGCCAGGTGTTGCAACAGTATTTAGCATTCAGAATAACCATGTTCAGCAATATCAAGTGCTATTTGTGCCACAAATTACCTTTAACATGCAGGAGCTAGTTCCTGAAGAACTAGATAAAAATCCGAGAATCATTTCAGTCTAGCTTTTATCCATATCCTCTTTTTCAATGACTGGCAATATCCGTTTATAAGTAATCTATAACTCAGAATCAAGGCACAATTGAGGAAAACACTACTGTGTGTTACAACCTTATTTAAACATCTGCTTAAAACCACAAGAAAGAAGGAAGTTCAGAAGCTAGATTCCCTTTCCTTCAAAAGAAAGAAAAAGCAACTAAAAACATCCTCCCCTCACACCCAGCCACCGAGCTTATAAATAATGTTACAGATCAGTAATGCTGTACTTTGCCCTGCAGAAAGAAAGGAGATCTGGCTTTTCTCCAAAGTCCATTAGCAGTGTTCTGCTCCACGGTTTTCTTCCAGTGCTCAAGGTGCTACCAAACATTGAGGGAATGTCACCTAGGTACTCCTTGCGTTGTTAAGAAATGTTTGTGTGCTCAAGGTTTTATCTCTGATGTGATCACAGCAAGTTTGTCTTACTCTCGAACAAATATAAACAGAAGCACTGCTATGCACAGCCTTCAATATTTACAGCCGTAACAGACTTTTGTTTACCTCATGTCCTGCCACTAGCCTCTTGAATGTAAGCATGTTTTTATTTCTCTGCTTCAATTTCAGTACATGATATTATTCGAGCACCAAACGCCCACTAAAACTGCTAGTTAATTTAGATTTCATCATCCAAACAGGCTACTTATAAAGCTGGATGCATTACAAGCCTGTGACCACAGGAGCAAACTTCACTGGAAAAAAGAAGCTCCTTCACATACATAAAAACATCTTACAAGCACTCAAGTTGTAACTCGTACACTCAAGTCAACCCTCTCAAACCTGCCTATGGTTTAAGTTCTGGATTTACAAAGCGGCTATTTGGGCTGTCGCCTCTTGCAAGGCACAGTTACACGCCCGGGGTCCGCCGCCCGCAGAAGCGCGGCGACCCCCAACGTTGCAAACCGGGCCCCCCCCCGGCTTCCTTCCCGCGATACCGCTTCCCCGATCCGCGGCGGAGGGGCCCGCGTAGNGGGCAGGCAGCCCTGCCAGCTGAGGTACCCGCAGTACGAGTCCCACAGCCACTGGTGCACCCGCCGCGCGTACTCCGCCGCGCTCAGCGGCTTCGCCCCGCTGCCGCCGCCCTCGCCCCCAACGGCCGCCGGAGGGGAGAGCGGCGGCGGCGGTGACGACGCGGCGGCGGCGGCGGCCTCCCCTCCGGCGACGCTGTCGCCCTCCGCCATCGCTGCCGCCCCAGCGCCGGTCCGGCCCGCGCCCGGCTCCGCCCTCTCCTCCATCCCCTCTGAGACTGCGTGNCGGGGGGGCCCGCGTAGACCGAGGGCGCGGCGGGCGGCGAGCCAGCAGCACCGGCGGAGGCGACCCCTCCGCTCCCAGCCCCATGACCGTCCCGCACGGCGGCGGCTAACCACGGCCTCGGGCGCTGCCCGCCGCCTCCCCCCCTCTTCCCCGCCACGCGAAACGCCTCAGACCGGCCCCCACTCACCTGCCGGCCGCCCCGTCTCCCTGGGGGCGCTGCTGCCGCTGGTGGGGGCGGCGCTGCTAGAGGCCGCCCTGGGNCGCCCCAGCGCCGGTCCGGCCCGCGCCCGGCTCCGCCATCTCCTCCATCCCCTCTGAGACTGCGTGCCCTCCCTCACCGCGCCTGCGCCGGGGAGACGCCTCGCCTCTCCCACTTAGCGCGGGTGGGGGGGAGCAGGCAAACACTAGGCCGGAGTCCTTCGGGCACCCAGCCTGGCGGGGAGCGTACCACTCTCCGGTAAACCCCTTTCTGCCGTTGCGCCGGGAAAGAACGAGGCTTCCTCTCCCCCCTCCCCGTGAGGTGGTATCGCCTAGCGTCGAGGCAGGCAGGCGGCCTGGCCAGGGCGGTTCCAAGCGTTTTGGAGGTGGAGAAGAGCCAAGGGCCTGAGGGCGGTGCAGCCCGAGAGGCCTCCCGGCAGCGGTACGCGCATGGAAGGCACGTAGTTTTTCCTTAGCACAAACAGCAGGGCTCGCCGCCCTCTCGTTTTTCCCTCAGCCGCTCGGAGGCAGCACCGGGAGCTGCGACCCCCTCAGCGGGAGCGGCGCCCGCGCTGGGCCTTGGCCGTCCTTCTCAGGCGAAGCCCCCGCCCTGGTTCCGTAGCTGGAGCCGCAGCTGTGAAAGCGGGCCTCGGGCGGTGGGGTTACTTGCTCCAGCGCGTTGTGGTGAAGTGTGGGAGTCCCCCCCCATCTTGTGAGCGGGTCCTCCTTGCCGTGGCCCTCCCCTCCAGTGTGCTTGGCAAGGCACACCGAGGGGCCAGGGCCCAAACTGTCGCATTCTCCGTCCCTTCAGCTGCCTTCTGAATTTGGCCCGGATCACAGATTTATTACTCTTAATAGGCTGTGGTAGATGAGGTCATAAACCCAAGCGAGGGATAAGGCTTTGCCTTGCTTCTGAACAGGTGCAGCTGGACAAAGTTATCTGTCCTGCCCGCTTACTGCCACCTGCAATTACAGCTGTTGTTTCTGACCTCTAGCGACTTTCTGAACACTTTCTCTTTGCTAATAGGAAGTGGGTTGAAATCGTCTGGAGAGAGAAAAGGTGTTAAACTGCTCTTGTGTACTTCTGCAATCTGATTTTGTTGTCTAAATGTTGCGGTCTTCTCCGTCTCCACTTTTTTATCTTTTCCTCTGTCAGATTCATGTTCTTGTACAGAAACACTGAACAAAGAACCAGGAGCCCCACAGTGAGTTTAAACACAGTTCTCCAAATTAATTTTTAATATTTAAAGTTCCTGTGTAGTAGTAAGCATCCCAACCAGACCACAAATTCTGTATAACGCAGATGTTAACGTAACTGCATTCTGAATAACCTAGTAACATGTATTCCTACCATAGAGTGTTTCCCATTTTTAACACAGCAAATAGCACAGCTGGAAAAAACAGAAGTTTCTCCTTATCTCTGTTGGACAAAACATGTACATCACTTTCCCATGCAACCTTAACTCATTTAAAAACTGAAGTAGTTTCTGCAGTGTTAGTCTCTCATACAGACAAGCTGAGGTGAACTGACAAAGTGCTTAGCAAATAAGCCATACCACCTTAAATACAGTTAGGTTAGATGCTGGCGCTCATTATGTAGATACAGTTCTAATTACACTGGCACGTGTTTTGTAGCATAGACCTGGGTGAAATCAATATGGGTAAATGATTTGGGAAACATAGCATGTTTTAGCATGATTTGGAAGGACAATGAAGAATCAAAGAAAAAAGGAAGGAAGATAGACAATTGTATAGAAGAAAGCATGGTCTTAAAACAGCTATTGACTCCTAATAGAAAAACTAGCTTGGAAAACTGACAGTAAGAGTAGCATAACAGAGCTTCTTCCTGTATAATATTTCACTTTTACTTCATCAGCTACAGTCTGTTTCATTTCTTTTTAATCGGTTTTTCACCGCAAACCCTTCAGCACCAAATGGTGTCGGGCCTGTTTTGTGTGTGTATGTGTGCAGCCACAGGTTTTGCAAACCAGATCAGGTCTTAAGGTACAGGATCTCACAGGCTTCATATAATGCTACCAGTCACATGTAAATTTTGGAGTCACCAGCAACACTACACAAGCACAACCAGGTAGAACTCACTATGTGATTATGCTGGATACTCAAGATGAACCTGAGTAACTAACAGCAGAGAGAAGAGGAGTAAGAGGTAACAGAGGCAATGTAACATTTCTTTGTTCCCAAATCTTTCAGTCTTTAGTTTTTCATTCTTCTACCTTAAAAAAATAACCCACAAAAGACCCACAAATTCTGCAGGCATTCAGATTATTCTATTCTGTGATGCATGTGATAAAGAGATGTTGTAAAAACAGGGCTTGCCAGTGGTGGGGAACTCACAGCTTAGGCTTTTGGTGACAAAGGGTCTTGCTTCCTTGCTGCTGTCAGATTGCCACACATGTTATGAGAGTACTTACAGTCTTCTGTGGCACTGATTTCTCCCTACTTTATTTTGCTTTGTCTTGTGAGCAGAGTCAGAAAGGGATATAATCTTGGGTAGTTCATTGTACCACTCTATGAAAATAAGTGGTTGAATGCTTTGGCAGTTAAATATCCTCTTCTCTAGAAATGAGATTTAGGCAAGCAGAAATGTTTTGAATTGGATCAAAAGAGCACCTAAAAGCTGATATTGCAATACTTGAGGTTTAAGGGGAATCTGGAATCCCATCTTAACCTCTTTAAGTATAGGTAATGCTGAAAAGCCCAATTTGTCACCCTTGAGTGGGAAATCTTTTATAGTCAATAGGGAGTAGTAGAGCACTGGTCTGCTGTAAATCTAGCTGTTGTTCAGATGTACAGAGGTGTATCTTTGCTCATTTTTGATACGCATTCTAGCATCTTGTTTTCAAGGCAGGGTTTTAAACAGTTTTTAAAACCAAGGAATTGCTGAAGCATTCATCTGGATGTTTGAAACTGAAATTCAATTCCTTCCTTTGCTTGGGGGATGCAGATCACATCTCCTGCATCATGCTGAAGTGTTCTAATAATAGGAGCTCTTTTAAAGAGTCCTTAGATGAGAGTTGTTGGATATTAATCAACAGCAACTTCTTGTCATTCGAAAGTGGTTAATTATTATTGTGCCCAGCAGCCTACATATATTCGTGCTGTTTAGACATTTGTGTCAAGTATGTACATTCATGTACAGAGTGAAATTAAATGCAAATGTTCGTTAAAATGATTCTTCATTACTGAAACATACAGACTGAGTCACAATAGAGTGAGAACTTTACCCCTTGTTGGGGCAAGCAGCCAGGTACAGAACATGAAACTTGAGCCAAAAAACGAATGTATGCATTTACATAAGTATAAAGTAAAACACTATATATTTCAGTGTAGAAAAATGTCACAAATGTCTCCCAAATTAAATCTATTTAGCCTTTCACTTTGAAACTAATCTGATTCATCCAGCTGAGGATTTTGAAGGAAAGCGGCTCTAAGAGTTATCATGGTCCACTGAGATGCATTTTCTTTCTCTCTCTCAGGTGTAATACAGACAGAAAACAGAGTCCTAGTGGTCACAGTTGATAAAAAGGCCATCGCAAATCATCAGGAGAAAAATAAACTTTTCCACTTTTATCTTAGGGTACATAGATTTTTAGTGTGGCTGTCTGTTTACCAGTACTGTCTGTTTGGGAAGTTGTGTGTAAATAACGTTATTTGCCTTTTACCTTGACCTGGTTTGATCGAAGAGTAACCAGAAAACAACAACTTTACTCAGCAGCGTGGCACTCGGAAGCCTTACCAGTTACCTAATTCCCTATCACATTGTTTAATGTTTCCAGAGAGGAAAATATGAGTGTGCCTCCGTTGAAGCAGCACTGGAACTAGGGGTTTGGAGAAGAAGAGTATTTGGTGGTCAGTGGCGATCAGGTAGGGTCAGTGGCAATCAGGTAGGGTCCTTGGTGTGCAGCAAGACATAGGGAAGCAGGGTTAAGCCTAGAAGATCACCACTGAGTTTTGGGTGGTGGAGTAGAGAGTGTTCTCTGTTCTTCTACAAAAATTTGGCACCTAAAAAGATTTTTCAGGATTATTTCAACCACAAAGAGGAAGCAGGTTCTGGTTTTCTGGTAGTCAGAATTTTCCTTGGGAAATGTTATTTATGATTTTTATCTAATGACTACTTCATATGGCAGGGGCCTGTTTATAGGCGCCTTCTGAGGGCAGTAGCTACTTCTAGGCAATTTTTTCACAGCAGTGGGCCAAGATCACATCCAGCAGGGGAACTGAATCTGTCTTGTATGTTCTTGGTAACTGCTCTGCTGCTAGCATATCGTGCAATTGAGTGAACATTACCTCCATTGTCTGGAGGCAGCTGCTTCTGCATTTTTAGAAGGAGCCCAGGTGAACAGCACATCAGGAGAGTGCACTAAGGGTGCATACTGAGTTGAGCCCCTGAAGGATTTCAAATGGACAAATGTTTGATCTCTGGGAAAGAAATGCAGAGGTTTATGAACCTGCGTATAGTACAGTAACATTGAAGGAAATCATGCAGACCCAGATACTCAGAAAAGAGTAAGAACAAGAATGGTTTGTCTGGATAATAACTGTCGCACTTGGAAGCCTTAGTAAGTGCCTAATTCCCTAGGACATTGAAAAGATTCTTGGTTTTCAAATGCAGACTTGAAATTACTTACTCCTTTATCTTCAATAGCTCTGTTAACCAGTACTTTTAAGTTCAATCAAGTTTTGGGGTGGGTGGTGTTTTGTTTTGTTTTGGTTTTTTAAAATGTGCTTTTAATGGAGATATGCTTAGCAGTGTTCAAAAAAACAAAAGGTCAAATTAATCACTGGTAACAAATAGTTGTTTTTTCTTCTTCCTTGTTCATCCCAATCAAACCTTCTCCTTTTACCAAGACGATAATTTCAAAATCAAACTAATCTTTAAATGTTTATACAGTGACTTTTAGAGAGTAGAACTTCCCAGTTCTTTAACAAACAGCCTACACGTCCTTTGTAAATACTATAGTCCGGCATTTTTTCATTAACAGTAAGAGCTTGCGAGGGCCTGGGCCTCAGCTGGTTTCTGCCATCTGGTGGATACATGGAGTCACTACCTCAGTACTTCTAATCACTGATTTTTAGTAACCAATATTCTAAATAACTAAGCAAGTATCACAGAATCACAGAAGGGTTGAGGTTGGCAGGAACCTCTGGAGGTCATCTGGTCCAACCCCCTGTTCAAGGAGGGTTGCCTAGAGCTGGTTGCCCAGGACCATGTCCATGTGGCTTTTGAATGTCTTCAAGGAGGGAGACTCCACCATCTCTAGGCAACCTGTGCCAGTGCTCAGTCACCCTCACAGTCAAAAAGTGTTTCCTGATGTTCAGAGGGAGCCTTCTGTGTTTCAGTTTGCACCCATTGCCTCTGGACCTGAGGTGACAGGACCTGTCACTGGACACCACTGAGGTGAGCCTGGCTCCATCCTCTTTGAACTCTCCCTTCAAGTATTTATAGACATTAACAGATCTCCCCTGAGCCTTCTCTTCTTCAAGCTGAACAGCCCTAGCTCTCTCAGCCTTTCCTTCTGGGAGAGTTGCTCCAGTCCATCATCTTTGTGGCCCTTCACTGGTCTCTCTCCAGTATGTCTATGTCTCTCTTACACTGAGGAGCTTAGAACTGGACAGAGCACTCCTGTGGCCTCACTAGTGCTGAGCAGAAGGGAAGAATCACCTCCCTTGACCTGCTGGCAATGCTCCTCCTTATGCAGCCCAGGATACCATCAGCCTTCTTTGCACATCACTGGCTCATGTTCGACTTGGTGTCCACCAGGACCCCCAGCTCCTTTCCTGGCAAGCTGCTGTCGAGTTGGGCAGCCCCCAGCATGTACCAGTGCATGGGGTGGTTGTACCCCAGGTGCAGGACTTCACAGTTCCCCTTTTTGAACTTCATGAGGTACTTTGTACAGAGTACTTCATGAGTACTTTTACAGAGGTTCTATTTAAGAAAGTATGAGGTCCGTTGAAGCTTTTAATAGGAAAAAGCTTTTTACATTTGGACACTTAGTAAAAAATCTCCTTCTCTTTTACATGTATTTTACTGGCTGATCGACAGCATCTATACTGGTGAATATTTGACCCATGCAGGTTTATGAAAATGAACTGGCTAATTACACCATACACTTTTGTCCCATATAAATATATGCACCAAATGTACTGTTTTCAGTTTGCACAGTTGCACTGATATAACCACAATTTTAGTGCAGTGTAGAGCTGCAATCAAGGGGCATCTCTTGTGTGATAGCATGCAGTAAAAATAAATGATCAGTAGGACCTTAAGGATGCTCAGCCTTCAGCAGTTTAGCATTCCTTGTTGGAGTCAACCATTAAACACAGATCAAGCTTGCTGCGGAAGACATGGACATAACTGATCATGGCTGGGATGTTTCATCAAATCATTCTACAGATTGTTGACTATTTCTAGCTCAAGATATACTTGATTTTTCAGCAAATGAGTTTTTAACCTTTAATTGTACAAAAGTGCATGTAGGGTAGAATCAGAACCTTAGATTTATTTTGTTTATTTAGCACTCCTTTATAATTTTGCAATTAAAGACAGGTTGCAGGGAAAAACAGTGCAACCTACTGGAAATGTATGACAAGTATTTTTTATGAGGACCAGAACTGACAGAAGCTGGTTATAGATTTTTTTTGTCTTGCGGCTGACTAAGAGTACTGCATAAAAGCTATTTGCATATTTTAAAAGTCTCCTGTTTTTTCTGTTGTCCAATAATGGATGGACTTGTTAGCTTTTCCAGTTGTAGCGATTAGCTTGAGTCTGTCCATGTGTCCTGGTTTGAGCGACACAGGACTAATTTCTCTCCTAATGCTTGGGAAAACTGCACTTTTAGAAGACTAGTGTCTGAATTTGTGAAAATATTTACTTTATAGCCAGCTATGGCATGTGGGTTTCAAGGTGTCAGTGGTTTTGAGCTCGCCAGGCACAGGGATGAGGAGGAGTGAGACCTGGGCACTTGACCCAAGCTGGCCAACGGGATTATTTCATACCATGAACGTCACATTCAATACAAATTAGGAAGTTTGCTGCGAAGTGCTCTCTCACCCTTGATGGCTGCAATCCAGAGAACTCCTTGCCCTGCTGCCGGACCTNGGAGGGGTCATCGGGTGATAGAATAATTGTCTGAATGACAATGAATTGTTGTGGGTTTCTCAAACTATAACAAACTTGGCACCCAATGTGGTATTGTAATGAATTTGGCACTCAATGTGGTATTTTGCACTTAATTCAAATAGTTTGGGGAGAAACATAGGCTGTAATTTGAGAGTTTTGAAGGGTTGACGTTTTAAACAGATTTGGTTGGATTTGTTGAAGGATCACTATGACTCTGGTGGAATGGTTTCAAAAGAATAGAGCCAGAGTCCTCTGCTATCTCTGTGTAGCCTTATGTTGGGAGCTATGGGAGC
>VYXH01001533.1:223380-237775 GCA_013397275.1 Burhinus bistriatus | reverse complement strand
CCCCAGCCACCTGCTTATGTGTGTGAAGCTTTGATGCCGCTTTGCCCTGCCACACGTATTATACCTGCTTTAAAAATTAGTGGTGTGAGTGGAAGGAGGAAAAGAGGAGGGACCAACCTCTTTGTATCTTAAAAGGAAAAAAGCGTGCTTCAGAAACGTTCCTCCAGCGTCAGGCAGCAATGGAAACTAACGGCCTTTTTGGGTCTTTTCTAGTCTTGGATGTAGGCGTTCAGCTTCAATTTTATTTTTTAAAAACCTGCACTAATTTACCTGGTTTCTTAGGAAGAGAAGAGAGAAATTTTTTTTTAACTTTTATTTTTTATGGGTTTGTGTTCTTTTTGTTGATGTCCGTTTGTATTGAATAATTTGCTACATTTGTAAAATGTAAGAGGTATATATAATATATGTATATTTCTAACGTAAAAAAACTGTAATTTTTTTCTTTTCAAGATTTTTTCTTAAAAAGAGGAGAGAAAAAAAATATTTTTTCAGGAAAAAAACTTTAAAAAAAAAAAGAAGCGGTGAAGATTCCTTTCTCCCCACTCAGCCTCCCTCCTTTCCCTCCCGCCCCTCTCCGAGGAGTGAATCGACAGTTGCCTTGTTGGGAGAGAAGGAGCGGAAGAGGACAAAAGTCTGTATGTCTCCGAGCGGAGGGTTTCTATGTGTGCTCTGCTTGGGTTTCTTTCCAAGAAGGGGGCTACTGAGAGGGGGATCCAGGGGGGTTGCTGTCTTTTTTTTTTTTCTTTTTTTTTTTTTTTCTTTAGCGAAGGAGGAATACAATCAGAGTTTTGTATTCAGAATGTTGTGCAATATTTTGGAACGGGACATTGGTGTGTCTAGAGATTTAGTTAAAAACAAACAAACAAAAAAAACACAAAAAAAAAAAGGTTGATCAAATCTGTACAGTTTCTATTGTTCCAGATTTTTTTAAGTTTGTATTAAAAGCATGATATAATAACCCGTTGTCATGTGGTGTGTGCATGGTGGGGAGAGAACACCTCTGCTGTGCCTGTTCCCAGGTGAGGATGGATGTGGCCACCTTCCCTGCCTGCCTTTGGATGAACCAGCGGCGCTTGGCGTCTGTCTCTCGCAGACGTGGTTGCTGGTTTTCCATGCACTCGGCGGAGGTTTTGCTGAGTTAGGAATAGCCTGATGATGCCCGGGCTTGCGCAACACAGTACGGGCAGCTGTCTCCCTGACCTCTGGCACTGCCCAGAATAGCAGTGGCATAGGAAAAAGTGGCGGTGTGCCTGGCCCTCCACGGCTCCTGCTGTGATTCAGCTCTTGGGGAGAGGAGGGAATGGGATGCTTTGCCTTGGGTGCTTGGTGCCTTGGGGGCCTTCAGTCAATCAGCAGAGTTCCTAAAATACCCGGCTTCTGCAGCAGCTCATTGCCTGCAGCCATAACCTGCGGGGCTGGGCTGGGATCCGCCTGGCATCATTGCACAGGGTAGATGAAGCCTTCCCAGGTAGTGATTTCTGCAGAGGGGGTGCTGTTTGTGGCCTGATTTCTCTCCCCTCTGTGGTGCAGACCAGTTTGGGTTTACCCTGGGGCATCTGGGGTACTTGCTAAGGAAAGGATGCCTCAAGGTGTGCGTGCGGGCCATACACTCCCTACTGCGGACATTCATCCACAGTGACTTCTCATAGCAGGGTGGGCTTGAGGCTGGATATGAAAACAAGCAGTGATGATGAAGGTCTGATTTTGTTGCCCGTTTCTAACCTCTCATTGCTCAGCTTTAATCAGAATTTCTGTCAGAAGGAGCTGCTGCTTTTTAGCCAAACAAGATGAGATGGCTCTTCTGTGCTGAAGAAGATGCTGAAATGCCTGTCCCACTTGACGTGTGCCGGATGGCTGCGTGATCCGGATTCCCCAGCCCTACTGCTCTCCTGCTGCCTCCTACTCAAGGGGTGGCTTGCAGCTCCCCACGCCGCCTCCTTAAAAAGCTGTTGCAGGGAGTTGCTCTGAACGTACTTGAGGAAACCAAACATGGCGCTGGTACTGGCTGCTGGTTCCCGCTGGCATCCCTACCCACGCTCCCTCAACCCCTCTAGCCTGAATTTCTTCCTGGAAGAGCTTGCGCTGCTTTGCCCTTGGCTTTGCGAGCCCCGGGAGCTGGGCTGCTGCTCATGCCTGCTGCACGCCACGTGACTGTCACACTCTGCTAAGCAACAAAACTATTTTTTCCCCTTTGTGTCTCAAACCCCTTGTAATCATTAATCTAAAGCACGCACAAACTTTTGCCCTGAGACATGTTTCTGGAAATGGAAAATCGAGGGCGAGTATGTGCCTTCCTGATCCTCGCCCTGCATTTGCTGGGCTGTGACGCAGGGAGGCATGGAGCCTTTCCCTTTTTGGGCACAGGTACGCCGAGCGGTAGGGCCTGGAGTTAGTTTACAGCTGATAGCTGCACAGCCTGGGCAGGGATTAGGGAAGAGGCTTAGTATAGCCTGGTTCCTACTGAGGGATTTGCTCCTGCGCTGTCTCGGGGAGTGTGAAGGGTGTGGGGAGGTGAAATGCCCATCTCCCTGCCTCGAAGCAGCGTGCAGCAGGGGAGGGGAGCCCAGCAAGGCACGGGGGCAGGGATCTGCCCTCCGTCAGCCTTCTGAGAGGCAAGGAGGTGCTGGAGCCCCACGCTCGGCTGGTGTGGGGTGGTGTCTGGGTGTGGGAATGTTTGCCGGGTGTTTGGGTAGTGACCCAGGCGGTCCCCAAATAGGGTGCTCCAGCAAGGCACGGCAACAAGATGGGACTTGTCTCCTGAAACCTCCAAAGCGAGGGGCGTGGGGGTGTTGTTTAGACACTCGTCACAGGGGACTCCGTTATTAAGAAGGAAACTTGCAACTTGAGTCACCGAGCGGGCGGGCTCCCACCTGAAAGGAGGAGACAGCTTGGGTAGAAAATGCCATGCTTCAGCCTTGGGCTTTTCAGTCTGTGACAGCAGCAGTTTCTGACAGGAATCGGGCTGTTCTGGGAGAGGGAGGGGGCTGGCACCCGGAGGAAAGCCTTATGCAAGCATAAAAAGCCGGCTGCAAGGCAGCCTTGCCGTGGACTGTGTGCTAAATACAGGCACAGCAAAACAGCCTGAGTTTGCTCCGGCAGGAGAGCATCTCCTGCTGCCCCAGAGCCTCCCGGAGACTTGGGACTATTGGGATTGAATAACACATAGTGCAGGTGCTGCCGACAGCGGGTGTCCCTCCCGTGCCCCAGCGCTTGCTGACGTGCCAGGACCAGGAGGTGGAAAAACACCACTGGTGGGGGGGCCGGGACCCGCCAAGTCCTTGGCGTCCCCGAGGATGGCTCCTGCCAATGCCACCTGCTCCCCGCTCACGTGGCTGACGGCCCTGGGTGCTGGCCCTGGCTGGTGTGAGGGGTGAGGCTGACGCCACGGTCACAGAGGGACGGCCACCTCTTCCCACCCCATGTGCGTCCTCCGCCGGAGCACAGGCGCCAGCCCAGAGGCAGGCTGTGGCCAAGGTTAGCTGCCTCCCAAACCTTGTGCTTTTTCCTTCGGTTTCTATGGCCGGGCTCCAATTCAAACACGGACGGGAACACGCTCACCCTGGCCCTTGCAGAGCTGTTCTTCCACTGTCACCCTGGCAGCCACCTACGTCGTCACCTCTAGAAACCTGGTCTGCTTTTTATAAAGCTGCTAAAGAGCGAAGCTTTCACCCCCTGGCCCCATGATGCCTCAGTGAAGGCTAAGCCCCGTCCAGCACGCGTGGGGCTTTTGGGTCGTACCAGTCAGTGAAGTGCCAGTTTGCATGACGGCCAATTTGTGTGTGGCCATTGCCAGTGGCAAAAGTGACTCCAGCGGGGGAAGTGTGTGTACCAGGAAGGGACAAGTGATTTTTTTCCCCTCAAGAAGCCCTCAGAGGCATGGCAATGGGTTAGGAAAAGATCTCTGCGAAGAAGGTTCAGGGTCAAATTTTGCAGCTTTGCCTTGAGGAGGGACAGGGAATGGTGCAGGTGGAGCTGTGGAGGAACTCGCTCCCTTTTCACTGAACGCTGAGGAGGCAAGTGTGGTCCCTGTGTTATTCCACAGTTGCTGAGACCTAGCTGAGGGGGTTTTTTTTGCTTATTTTTGTTGGCCTGGCACAACGTTCTGTGCTGCTGGTGCAGCCTGACTGCTGAAGGAAGCAGATCCCCAGGAGGGAGCGTGTCCCTCCCACTCGGCAGGGTGTTTCCACCAAGGACAAAGTTTTCCTTCAAGTGAATCAGCCAGAAACTGCTTGCAGAAGGTGCAGCTGGGGCTTCCATAGAAAAAAAACAACACAAAGCCAAACCCAAAATAATCCACACAAGGTGATGCATAGGGAGGGCAATGGGCCGTGTTGCTGCAGCAGGACACGCTTCTTCCATGGGCTTTACTTTGCCCGCAGCACTCGGTGAATTCAGGCAAGGACCAAGTCCAGCTTCCCTCAGCAACAGGTGCTTTTGCATTTCCTGATCTTCCTGCGGTCGGGTTCAGTGTCAACACGTGCTGCTCCGGGCTCCCGCAGAGGCCTGAGCAACGTCACAGCAGGCCCTGGGCACCTTTCCAAAAATCTACTGAGGTTGCCCTCCGTCCCTGCCTCTGCCCAGCATTGCTGTGCGGCACCCAGCTGCAGCTGGGAAGATGCACTGGCGTCACCCGCAGAGCCTGCTGCCTGCCGAAGCGGCGGTGCTCACATAATGCACGGGGCAAATGAGGAGCCATGGGCATGCAGGAAAACTGGGGGTGAACCCGAAGATACCTCATCTGCTGAAGGAGCTCTAGGGTTTGCATTCTTGGGGGGACGGAGTGGCAGCATGGCAGAGAACATGGGGGAAAGGAGCAGCAGAGATGTCTGGAAGACCACAAACACGAGCCCGGGGAGCAGCAGAGGGAAAGAGGACAGTACCCTGGGAACATCCGAGGTGTTTACACACAGGTGCAAATGTCGCAGGGAGACAAGGGAGGCTGCAACTCTCCTCTTCCCCTCACCACCCAGTGAAATGGTGCATGTTCCTGGTGACCCAACACGGGTGGCAGCTGCGTAGCCCTCCTTCCCAGACAGCATAGCCCAGCGTAACCTCCCTGTCCCCGCCTGGCTCCCTGCTTGTCACACTCTCACGCATGATTGTCCTCCAACTGGTCCTCTGGACTGGTCCTGACACAGTGGTTCCCCTCTGGGGACACAGCCAGCTCTCGCAGGGTGCCCGTGAGTCACAGTGCTTTCATTGCCTCCAGCACAGACATGGAGACGCCGAGGCTCAGGGAGGGGCCATGGCTTCACGGAGTTCGTGGGGAGCGCGAGCACCGGGGCCAGCACCCATCAGTCTCCCCTGCCACCTCGCGCTGATCCCACCAGCACCGGGAGCTGCTCCGAATGGAAAAGGAGGTAATGCAGAGGGACGGGATGGAGACGCGCCAGGGGAGGACAGCTTATCCCTTGCAGCCACGCCATTGCCAGCCATCCACCAAGGAAGGGAGAGGGCTTGACAAACCCAGACGAAAATAGGATCCAACAAAATAAATCAGAAGGGGCACAGGTGGGCTGTGACGCACCAAGGAAGAGCCGAAGGTGCCCAGCGCTGCCGAGGAGAGCAGTCTCACTGTGTAAGCAGTCGCTCTTAGACAGGGCATTGAATGCTATAACCTACAGCCTAAGTGCTAACACATCAGCACAGGGAACCACAAATTGCTGATTTTTTGAAACATAAGCAAAGAAACTGTCCTGTGTTCCAGATTGTAAATCACAGCACAGATCAAGTGTGTAAAACCACGCAAGAGAGACCTCACTTGGTCCTTCAAACTAGAAAATGGGACATTGAGAGTAACTGGTTGGTACAAAGCCAGCTAAGAAAGGTTATTTTATTCTGATAAGACTTTATTTTTAATCTTGGAATCATTCTCTTCTCCAAAGGCACAGTGCTCTTTGAAAAAGATTGCTTTCTTCCATGGAGATACTTATTCTGGGAATTTTTTGACCAACCAGTGGACATAAGTAGAAATCTTCCCAAAGCCAATGGTTGCAGAGGTGATAGTGGGGACTTCAATAGCCCCATAGCAAGTAGATAATAATACAAAGTCTAACCAACACATACTCCATCAAAGTCATATTAGACCAGTATTTAATGCAGGAGAAAGCCACTGACCACATCTCTTTGTCATACTGATACTCAGCACACAGACAACATCATAGCTGAGGAGATTTTCCTACTTTATTTTTTTAAGAAAAAACCCTAGGCTTCCCAATGTGCACCTTAAAATGCTAGGAAAGACCTGAGTCCATCCAACCTTGGCCCCAGTGTTTTATGTAGTGGGGTGCCTGAGACCGAAGCGCTGGCTACTCTGAACGCACAGAGTGACTGCTAAGAGCTGCTGCAGGGACCCCTGGGTCTTCCAGCAGCACCCAGTTGATCTCTGCCCCCTGTCACTGAGCTTTACTGGAAAGCAGGATAAACTGGTTGAACGAGGTTATCTGAGGACCATGACAGGAATCTGCAAAGCATCACAAGGAAGTGGAGGTCTGTGTTAGTAACTGTGTGCTGACCCTTCCCTTGCCTGGCCAGTAGAGCTTCATAGTCCAGAACCAGTTGGGGCTGGACATCATCCTTTAACATACCTGGAGTGTCCTGCAAAGTTGTGCAAGTGTCTGCCCCAGAGCTGCTCTGCCCATGTAGGGCTGCAAGAGCTGGTGGGAGCTGGATATTATCATGAGCAAGCCACAAAAGGAAGACCACAGCACTCCACTGGAGAAGCCTGTGTTGCCTCAGTGGTGCAGGAAAGCTTCCCCGCAAATGGCTGAAGGTGCCTTTTGGCTTCTACAGCCTGGGAGGTAAAAGGAGGGGAGTCGCTGTGTTTGCCTGGTTGAAAAAACCCATTGATTTTATCCAGTGAGGTTTGTTGACCTCGACAGACTTGGCTGCAGGGAGCTGGCTATGAGCTCACAAAAAAAGTCCCCTCCCCAGGCATTTTTCTGTGATACAACTCTGCTGAGGAAGGTACAATTAGCAAGAGGACCCCCATTTACTTCACTGTCTTTAATTTTGCCCCCTCTCTCTGCAAGGTGTCTATCTCAGGCTGTGCCGCTGCCCTGACAGGCAAACGCACAGAGAGCTTGTCCTCTCCTCCCATGTCTGGCAAGGCTGTTGGTCGCCCTCTTCTTCACCTGAAGATATTGGTGGGGGAATTAGTAACTTACGCTCCTGAAGGGAGCTACAGGTCCTTCTGGAGATAATTGTCACTTGGCAGGATCTTACTCATCTTGTGGTGGCAATCTCTGGTTTTCCGGGCTCTGCCATCGGCAAAGCAGGCTGCAGGGCCATGGCTCTCCCCATCGCAGCCACTCAGAAGCCTCCTGCCCAGAGGCCCAGCCAGCTTCACTCCTGCCTGAAGCCTGCCCTGCCAAAGCATTTGATTGTGCTGGGTGAATGCTGGCCTCTTCACACCTTGCCAAGCAAAGCAGGTTGGACCTCAGGGAGTTAAACACTTATGCTGGCCCGCAGCTGAGTCTGTCTGCTCTCCCTTGCGGATGCTCTTCACCAAGCAGACCAGAAAAGAAGGTGAATGGATGCAACTGCATGTCTATCATGTTTGCCGTTACGTGCACCTGCTGCCAGAGGCTATAGGAAGACCCCAAGAATGTGGAAGGGTTTCTCGCCTCCCTGGCTGTGAGACCATGGGTGCTGGTATTCCCCAGGTGGGAGGTCATCCACCTGGGGAACTTGGGAAGCATCCTTCTCTAGAGCCCCAATCTTCTCCCTCACCTTGCTATCTTTCTTGTTCCAATGGATTATTTTCCCTAAATACTGTGGTCTGATCCTGCGAGAAAACAGCAGCCAGCAGCAGGGTGCAAAGGAGAGTTCTGCCACCACTGAGCAGCTATATCTCTCCCCGTAGTATTTTTGCCTCCTGCTGGACCCATCCCCCTTGTGCCATTCACCTGTGATTGTCCTGGTTCCCTTTTTTCCCCACCACAGCTCCTCCTGGTCTTCTCCACTTCCCACACATGCCCTGCCTGGCTGGCAACGGCTGACCTCCATGCAGCGAAACAGCATTTGCAAAAATATCTGCATAGCACGTAGCTGTGGGAGCTCGTCACTGCATTGTAGCTCAGGGGACTTCAAGCACAGTGAGAGCACTGGCTGCACACTGGCACATGTTGGAGCAGTTGGCTTAGCTGGCAGAGGTGTCCCAGTTCTGTTAGCACTGCTGCAATAGCCCAATTAGTAGTTCAGGTGTTGCCACAGTCTTTGGCTATGGCCCAAGAGCTAATGACAGAGCAGGTGGCAGATGCGAGGATTGCAGAAGCGTGGCTGGAGATGAGGGGAGCTCGTTCTGAACAGCTTGTTGAGACCAGTCTCTCCTGACCAGGTGGGATGATGGGTTTTGCAAGGTGGATTCTTGCTTTGTGGAAGTCTCCAAAACACCCTTCAGCCTTTGAAGGATGCTGCAGCTGCATTTGGCTCTGCCACCCCTCCCAGGATGTCCAAAATTATCCTGGGATTACTGGGGTGACCATACCCATGACCACTGGTTTACAGCAGGAGGAAATCTCATTAAACCCCAGAGGTGTTTAATCAGAAGCAAAGTGGCAATGGGGCATTGACACACCATGCATGTTGATGCAGTATGATGATAGAGGGGCATAAATGTCATTGTCTGATGAAAGATGCCTTTGTTCTACCAAATTCCTGCGCTGCGTGTCTACCACAAACGGCCTGAGGCACTTGGGAACTACTGACCTCAAAGCAAAGCCATGGAGGGGTGCTGGGAGGGAGGAGAGGAGAGGCAGTGGAAACTGTAAAAGTGTATGGGCAGCACAGTGAAGAACGTGCAACTTGACATGCAGCAAGAGCTTGAGATTTTTCCAAGCACGTTGAAGAACTGGTTAAAAAGAGGCTTAGAGCTATGACCCAAGCAGCTGTTGATGCAGTTTGACTCCCGCTGTGCTTACAGAAGCAGGAGTTGGTATATTCTTTGTAGGCAAACAGGATTATGTCAAACCACCTAATGCCATCATTCAGTTCGCTTACTAATGGAAACTTTGAGTATGGGCTAATTGCTCAAGCCAAAAGGGAGGCAGGTTTTTGTGATCGCCATGCTGTGTTATCTACGAGTACAAGCTGCTCCTACGGTGCTCTGTATAAAGCCGGAGTATAGATGCAGTTCTGCTTGCTTAGGCACACAGAGGATTCAGGGTAGACAAACCCTCTGAATCTTCTCTGTCCTGAGCTCTTGTCATTGCCATCCTTCCCCAGCACCTGCTTCTGCTTCTGTTGCGCTCAGTATCAGAGTTGACTTCAGTGGGAGCATTATGGCCCTTGGCTGTCAGCCCCAAAGTGGGTTGTGAAGAAAAGGGGTCAAAAGGTCTGCTCTTGGGTCTGTGTCCACTATGTTGATGCTTTTTCCCCCAGTGGCTCCAAAAACACCTTCAAGATCACCCCTTGCTACTGGAATACAGCCCCATCTTGCAAAGAGCTGTGTGGCAATGTTGCGGCAGCCATTTTGTACTAATAACAATAATTTTGTACTAATACTGTATCATGGTAAGGAAGACAGAAATGACTAATTAAAATGTTGGGGAGATAGTCAAGTCATGAGAGCGTTACTCAAGTGCAATTTAGCTGGGAAGCTGCGATTCACAGCTCTGCTATTACAAAAATACCACAGGACTTAATTCACCAGACATCGTCGTCAAGGTATCAGGTTATCATCCCAGCTGAAAGCTGCTCCAGGTGACCCACCACCCAGCCCGGGCATCAGGTCAGAGCCATCCACAGAGCACAGTCCTGGGTCCCAAGTGGTCAGCACCATTTCCAGTGACCGTAATTTTTTCTGGCCTAATACCAGGCAGGCCCAAGATGTCTCAGCTTGTAAACAGTCTCGTAGCTCAGTGTGGCCTTGCTCAAGATCAGGATAACACTGTCATCAATGGGAACCAGAATCGCAAAGCCCTCCTGTTCCTTACATAAATACTTCTTCATGCCCTATATCATTTTGTAACTGTTGCTCTCTGTCCTGACCCCTCTCCAGATCCTCTAATGAAGAAGATGATGAAGAAAATACTTCACAGTGAAGGGGGAGACCCGGGAGAACAGCTTGGTGCTTGTTAGCTGGGGGTCAGGCCAGGCTCGAAGTGGGCTCTACGTAGCTCCTGAGCGTGTCCCATCACTGCAGTGAAGGTCCCAAGGTGTGCAGGGCTCTGTGGCACACGGACTTCAGGCAGCAGAGAGAAGACAGGCAATAAACATCAGCCTCTACGGGCCTGATGTAGATTAACGGGAGAGCTGGTGCACGAAGCATGTGTTTTAGCAGCTACAATCCCTCCCCTGCTGTGTCAGTCCCTGCTTTTACAGCTGTAGCAACAAGTAGCGGAGGTCTAGTGTAGTGGAGCTGCGTAGGAGGAGGGCTTAGCTGAGAGAGGTTTGAGCTGCAGATGGGCTTCGAGCCCACGGTCTCGGGTAGAAATGGTGTTTGGGGCTGTAATATGGTTTGTAGGAGTTGAAGGCTCTTTTAATGACAGCTCCAGCACTGCTTTGGCTAGTGGCCACCACTGACTGGTGAATGAAGGGGAAGAGAGATGAGGCAGTGGAGGGAGAGGAAAAAGGACAAGAAAGAGGACAGAGCAAAAGAAATGTGAAGATCAAAGTCTAGCCAAGAGAAAAATTAAGCACAGAAAGCAAAGGAGATGGAAGGAGGGGAAATCAAGGAGCAACACAAAGGGAGAGATGAAAGAGAGACAGCAAGCCTCCAACAGGCCAGAAAAGGGACGCAGGAAGGAGCAGGGCGTGGAGAGGACAACGGCTCCCATACCTGGCACACTTCTCTCCTGCTGTTGCTGTCTTGGAAAAGATGAGCGTGGCTTTTTCTAGAAATGCTTAATGAGCAATTAGCACAAATACCTTCCCTGATACCTTTTGTGATGCTTTGAAGCTAAATGACGTATGTTACAGGAGAGAAAAGTGATCCTGTGTGGGCTCAAAGGGGCATCATACCCCTGTGAAAAGAAGCTCCCTGAGAGGTTAATGCAGGGCCAGGCCTGTGCAAGAGACAGCAGAGGCTCTGGGGAAGGGCTGTTTTGGTCCCAAGGAGAAGGGAAAGTTGCGGATGCATCCTGGCAGCTCGGTGCCCTGCAACCAGTGAGAGCAGCCCTCCGCTTTTGCTGTCCCAGATCTGGAGATAGCAGGCTCTTCCCCTGCTCTGGGCCAGAGAAAATCACTTTCATGAGGAAATACAGCTGAGCTCTTTCATATAGCTGACCTGCACGTGGTCCCCCTGCAAAACTCTGCTCTGCTTTTTCAGCTCCTCACTGCCAACATGGACGTCACACTCACCAGTGACAGCTCCTTTTCCGTATGCTAGAAATGCCCGGTCTTGCCTCAGCTTGGCCGGCAGCAATCCCTCAAACCTCCTGCCAGGGCACGAGGGGAAGGGCTGGCAGTTGCTAGTACCTCTCCTCAGTGCAGCAGGACAGGGTGGATGTGGCGAGGCTCAGCCTAAGCACGGTGTGTGCCCAGGACCTCAGTTGGTGCCAGCAGGATGCAGGGGGAGAATGAGCTTCCTCGAGCCTGGACTCATTCATAGGCCAGCGGCCTCACAGTGAGTCTGGTGGAGCGATGCGGAGCCAGGAAGGACATACACTGGGACTTACTCATTGCTCTGGGATGTCAGTTCTAATGGAAAACAGCAGGGAGTAGTTAGAATATGCCATAAATATTTACTAGCTAAGACATCCATTTCCCCAACAGTTGTTAGAAGTCTATAGCTGCCTCAAGTTTCACAGTTGGACTCTGGCTCCTGCTCCAGCACCAGGAGAACCCAAGCATCATCCCAGTGCCATCCCAGTGGCTCTGGGTTGTGCCTGCTGCACAGTGGGTGGCTGTATGGCTGCCAAACCAGCCCCAGGCCTGCTGAGCTCCCAGGTGACAACACGGTCACGTCCTGTGAAGCACAGTTGTTTTGTGGTCATGGAAATAGTCCGGCATTGTTTGAGGCTGGGCTGAGCTGCGTTGTTCTCCCCACTGAGGCTGGGGGGGGCGGGCAGGCTGCTGAGAAATGCCAAGGTTTTCCTTTGCTCCGGGAGAAGCTGACCGGGGCTCAGTGTTTCTTTAGGCGGCCGGCTCTCTGCGTGTAAACTCTGGGGCCCGATTGCGCTTTCCTTCCCAGCCTGCGCAGCACAGGCACGTGGCTTAGTGCTCAGAAGACACACTTTAAATAACTGCACCACAATGACTCATGCCTCACCCAAGGCAGTCTGGCTGCTGGCGTATAAAGCATGAAAGCCGGTGATCTTTGGAAGAAGAGAGGATCCTACAGCGAGCAGACATATGGCTCAGTTCCTGGCCAGAAGGTGGGAGGGGTGGAAGTGTTGCTTAGATGAGATAGGCTGGGAGGCTGAGTCTCGCAGGCACAGAGCGACGGCCTCCCCACCACTGCCCAGCTCTGTCCTCCTGACCTGCCACCACATGTGCAGCCCCTTGTCTCTGGAATTTCCCTGAGTCAGCAGTTTTTGGAGCTTGGGGAGGTAGAGAAAGGGCATGTGGGAGCAGCACCCAAGCCCAAGCGTGGCTGACGTGGAGGGGGTGTGGAATGCTCTTTTTGCCCTTTGCATCGTTTGGCCTGTAGGACCCAGGAGGCAGACAAGGATAGGCAGTCCTGATGGCTCCAATGGATCTTCACCTTTCCCTCAGGCACTTGAATCATCCTTCATTTCCCCAGCCCCCACCGGTCCCACCACTGCCCTTCTCACCCTGCCTCCCTCTCAAATCTCTCCTCATTTGTTCAGCCCCCTCGGACCCCTCCTCACACCAGCTCCCCTTAACACTGTCCCTCCCTGCACCGCCTGTGCCTCTCCTCCTCCCCCAGACCTGTCCTTGCATGCCTGCCGCTCACCCTTTCCCAGTTTCTAGTCCTCCTGGGGAGCTGCTCTGCAACCCCAGTCCTCCTCCACTTCCCAATGCCATCTTCACACCCCTCCTCCTCCACCACCTGCGGCCACATCTTCCCCTCTGGCAGCCACCCCTTGGGACCTACTGTGGCATCTCCCACCGTCCTCCCCACAGCCCCTGACCCCTTCCCACAGCCGTTTGCCCCAGAAGCACCGCAGCGGCTCAGCACCTCCTGTCTGCTCTCTGCCAGCAGCCCATACCGAGAGGCCAGCCTTTGCCTTGGGGCTGCACCCCGCTCTCTCTCGCCTCCTCCCCAGCCCATGGCTGAGGTTGGGTTNNNCTCCTCCCCAGCCCATGGCTGCGGTTGGGTTGCCCCTGCCAGCCACGAGAGCCGCTTTCCCCAGCCTGGAGGCTGTTGCCAGAGCCCAGGCTCCTGGGAGCTGCACATGGGCTTTGGCAGGGCAGCGTAAATGCCACATCCCTGCCTGTTCCAGGCCCGAAGCGATGCCCCTATGTCTCCCATTATGTAAGGCACAGCATGTACGGGAGCTGGGAGGCCTCGGGCTCGCTTACGCACCATGAATGACAGCTGCAAAAATGAGATGGGGACTATTTTTAAATCTACACACACACACCCCCCCTCCTTCTCCAGCTCTTCCCTGCAGTCCCAGCCAGGCTGTGCGGATGTCCAGACCCGGCCCCATGGGGGCAACTGGTACTGCTGGGCTGTGCCAAACTGGTCCTGAGCAGCACTTTGTTACTGCCACAGAGGGACACGCAGCACCTCAGCACAGCGCTGGTGGTACCTGGAGGACATGTCCTCTTCCAGCCCTCCTTGCCCATCAATAGTCCCCTGACATCCTCTCCTTCACCTCTCATGGCCCTCCTTGCCAGCGGGAGCCACGCTGCCCTTTTCCTTGCCCCAGCCTCTCCCTGTAACTTTAGAAAGGTCATTCCCTCCTCCTTGAGCCGTGGGGTTATCGCAGTTCCTCGGAGCAGAGCGGAAGGGATCTCAAGGGGGAAAAAACCTACCTTCTCATGCAGAAACGTGATACCCCAGCACCACCCTCTCCCTCAAAGCAAGGGCAAGAGACAGATGGTCTGAGCAAGACTGCATAACGTCTGGTCTCCCACTGAACACTGCTGGCATGGGGACCGGCAGGGGCGAGGCAAGGTGGGTAAGGGGCTGGCTAAGAGAGAGGCGGTGTCGGTCACAGGGAAAGGAGAGTTGTCAAAACTGGCAGTGTTTTGCACCAGAATGCTGTAAGACAGGCACCCCTCAAGCCAGAGCAACGGAAGACGACTGCCCTTGTGCTACCACTTTGGCTCTGAATAAACATACTCAGTTCATGGATATGCCCAGCAAAGAATTGTCTGGAGAGACCAACAAGTATGAGGTACCATTTCACCTGGCATTGTAGCTGCCGGTCTAGACATCCCTCCTCAGGAAGGATGGGTCTGACCTGCAGGAGGTAGAGAGCAGGCTTGTGGGCAGCCATTGTGAGTGTGTAGCTAGTTTATTCTAAAACGGGGGAGGCGG
>VYXH01001533.1:198246-223013 GCA_013397275.1 Burhinus bistriatus | reverse complement strand
GGGGGGGGCAGGATCCATGCATCGTAAATATATGCTAGGGCAAAAGTCTAATTTGTTCTCCTAGAAGCTCATCTGGATCTCAAATATATTTAGACTTAAAATTAGAAAGAAGTTCCTAGCCAGCCATGGTATAAGCTTCTGTGACAGCCTGTCAGGCTGGAAGGTGGGCAGAAGAAGCCTAATTTGGTAAGAGAACCAGCCGGCTGGTAGTCACTGCATGGCAGGAGAGGAGGGAGCCCAGAATGAGCCGTACACATGTCTGAAATAAAGCTTGCAATCATGTCCCCAAGCTGGTTCCCAGAAGGAATGGTACAGAGCTGAAACCTCATGCTCTTTAAGTTACACGTTATTAATCATCTGCTTCAGGGTCCTCCCAGATCTTTGAAGAGGCAGGGAAGAGGTCACCTCTTTTCCTCATGGGTTTTTAGGAAATTCTTTATTTTCCTTCATCTCTGTAAACTCTCCGGCCAGGGCTAGCCACAGGGTTGGGGTGAGGCAGGGAGGAGGAATGGTGCCACTCCTACTGCTCTTAGTCATGCTTTGGGTGTGTTGGTTTGCCTTGCTCACAGGCTCAAGACAAAGCCAGCTCTAGGGCCAGGAAGGTATTTCCCTAGGGCTTGGTGTGTTGGGGCGACCTGGGGAGCTGGAGATGTTCACTGCAGGAAGCAGTGCCCTTACAGGACTCCTTGGCTGCATTTCCCCTATTGCAGTAGCTCGGGGACGCTAGAGACACCTTTGCTCTCTCCCACTTGCTCCCTCTGCTGTATTCATATCTTTAGGTTTCTGCGGAGCTTCACCATGGGAAGTGAGGGGGTGCCTTCAAGCTGAGGTGGTCAGGATGTTCCCTGGAGGGTCCCTACGTGTCTGGACTTGGGCACTACACTATGGTGTATGCAGGTCAGAAGGACAGGAGTCAAAGTCCCAGGCTTACATTTCTGTGTGGTACAGAGCCTGCATTACCACGCTACCATGACAAGGTCCTGAGCCTTGTGACCAGTGTGCCAGTTATTTTTGCCTGCTCCAAGTCCTCCTCAGTGCCAGGGGTAGTTGGGCAGAGCCCCAGGCAGAGCTGCCCTAAAGTGGAAGCCTTAATTAGGGCTGCGGTGGGGTCAGTTCAGGAGACCATGGAGAGCTGTCAGAGGACAGTAGGTCCCTCAGCAGGAGGGTTGAGGCTGCCTCCTCCAGCCTCTCATCTCTTAGAGTTTACTCCCAGGCCATGACTGTGTCCCACCCAAGTCCCTCAGCTGATCCTTGCTGTTCTCCCCCCACTGCAGAAGTTACCTGGTTTGCTGTCAAGCTGCAGGGATCAGGACAGACCTGTGCCTAGCGCCAGGCCGGAGGAGGGGTTTTGGTGCCCATGGTCTTGGGATGAGGGAGAGCATCCCTGCCTGCACCGGGGCCATGAGGCAGGCAGCAGAGGCCATGGTGCTGTCACCTGCTGCCCAGTCAGGCCCAAGCAGGTCACAGAATTGTAGAAAACCAGGTTGGAAGGGACCTCAAGGATTATCTGGTCCAACCTTTCTCGACAAAAGCATGGTCTAGACAAGATGGCCCAGCACCCTGTCCAGCTGGGTCTCAAAAATGTCCAATGATAAGGAATCCACCACTTCCCTGGGAAGATTATTCCAATGGCTGATTGTTCTCATTGTGAAACATTTTCCTCTTGTGCCCAATCGGAATGTCCCCAGGAGTAACTTGTACTCGTTAGCCCTCATCTTTTCCAAGTGACTCCTTGTAAAAAGGGAGTCTCCACCTTCTTTGTAGCCACTCTTTAAACACTGGAATATGGTGATAAGGTCTCCCCTAAGCCTTTTCTCAAGGCTAAACAAACCCAATTCTCTCAGCCTTTCCTTATATGGCAGGCTTCCCAGTCCTTTGTGGCCTTCCCAGTCATCTTTGTGGCCCCTCTCTGGACCCTCTCCAGTCTGTCCACATCTTTTTTGTATAGCAGGGACCAAAACTGAACACAGTGTTCCAGGTGTGGCCTTACAAGTGCTGGATTATGTTTTCCCAGGTGCAAGACCTTACACTTGCCCTTGTTGAACTTCATAAGGTTCTTCTTATAGCCCACTTTTCCAGCCTACCCAGGTCTTCCTGCAGCATGGCTCTCCCTTCTGAAGTGTCCACTTACCCACTTAGTTTGGTATCATCAGCAAACTTTGTGATGGGACACTTGATCCTGTCATCCAGATCACTTATGAAGATGTGAAGAGGAGGGCCATGAAGATGATCAGAGGGCTGGAGCACCTCTCCTGTGAAGACGGGCTGAGAGAAGCCTGGAGAAGAGAAGGCTCCAGGGAGACCTTATTGCAGCCTTCCAGTACTTAGAGGGCCTACAGGAAAGATGGGGAGGGACCCTTTGTTGGGGGTGTAGTGATAGGACAAGGGGTAACAGTTTTAAACTGAAAGAGGGTAGATTTAGAATAGATATTAGGAAGAAATTCCTTACTGTGAGGGTGGTGAGACACTGGAACAGGTTGCTCAGGGAAGTTGTGGATCCCCCTCCCTGGAAGTGTTCAATGCCAAGGTTGGATGGGGCTTGAGCAACCTGGTCTAGTGGGAGGTGTCCCTGCCCATGGCAGGGGAGGTGGAACTAGATGATCTTTAAGGTCCCTTCCAACCCAAACCATTCTAGGATTCTATGATATTAAACACCATTGGGCCCTGTATCGCTCCCTGGGGGATGCCATTTGTGACAGGCTGCCTGGTCGAAGAGGAGCCATTCACCGCCACCCTGCGGGTGCGGCCTGTCAGCCAGCTCCCCGCCCACCGCACAGGCCGCTTCTCTGGACCGTGGCGCCTCAGCTTCTCTAGGCGGGAAGCTGCGGGGAAATCCAGGTAGACAACGTCGGCGGCTCGCCCCGCATCAGCCGAGCAGGTCACTTGGTGGCGGAAGGCGAGCGGGTCTGTCCAGCAGCATTCGCCCCCGCTGAATCCGTCCCGGCTCTTCCCAGTCTGGGCGGCGCGGTGGGCGCTGCCGCAGCGCCACCTGGCGGCGGCCATTGGCAGGGCGCGGCCCGGCCGCCATTTAGGGCGTCGCGGAGGAGGCCCGGTGCTGGAGCCGAAGCGGTGTTCGCTCGGTGGCTGCTCGCCGGGCTGACAAAAGCCCTGCTGGGGCTGCACAGACGGCGGGCGAGCTCGCCTGTGCCAGCCTTCCTGCTGCCTGCCGCCAGAATCAGGCCGGGCCACACGGAGCGGGCACCGGCCACGCAGGTTGTGAAGCCACCAGGCGTTTCTTCACAGCTGGGTGAAAGGGACTGAGGCTAGGGTTAACCGGGGAGGGAAAGGCAAAGGGGTTCAAAGGCCTCCCTTGCCCCACGAGGAGCCGCGTCTGTGGCACACACGAACCCTGAAGCCTCAAGGTGCCCGTGGCGCTGGGCACAGGGGAGCGATGTGCCCCTCCGTGAGCCGCAGCAAGTGAACGCACAACCATGGCACGGCTGCACAGGCAGGGGAGGTGGTTGCCAGCTCCTGCAGCCACCCAGCGCTTTTCATCGTGCCTGTGGTTGTGTTGATGCCCCAGGACTCACAGGCAGCATAAACACAAAACAGTTTTTCCTTCAAACATGTAGGGACTGCAAACAGCTGAACCCTCCGGCAGCGCTGCTCAAATGAGCGCCCGGGCCAGCCATCTGCTCCTCAGACACTGAGGAGGTCCAGCCCCTTCCACTGCACCAGCCTGAGAGCACAGGCTGGTGCCTTGGCCACCCTGTGGGGCTCTGTACAGAGCTCTCCTCTCCCCAGGCCTAGGCTCTGATGGAGACTGGCTTTCTGCCCAACTGGGAGGCTGCCCTTCCCACCAAACGGTGGCACACCACAACGACGTGATATTCATGCCTTTTCAGGAGCCATTCTGGGTCAGCAGACCTTGGTAGTGCAAAAAGTAGCGAGATCTCCGTGTGGTGAAGCTACTTGTAGGTCATGTGTCCTCAGCTCTGTGCGTGTCCCTGTCACAGATTCTGATGGGGCCGGTGCTGCACGAGGCAGTGAGCATACGTGACAGCTCCTAGTTGCCAAGCAGGGATGTGCAGCAAGTCCCCAAACCTCACGTCCTGCAGTAGGTGTGCAGTCTTATAGCTTGGTGAAGCCAGCCTTACCTTCAGGGTGAGCAGGATTCGGAAATGGCACCTTTTCCTGGGCTGCAGCAGTGTCCCAAGCAGGAGCGGGACACTGGAGCACCCATTGCTTGCAGGATTGAGGTGGTACGTGAATCTCCTTGAATTATGTATTTTACATTTATAGCTAGCATATAAAGCCTTAGCAGCAAACAAGCAGCCAGCAGGATAAGATGAATGCATTGGCTGAGTGATGACAAAGACTGAAGCTGGCTGAAGCGCCGGCTGTTTGGGAGCCACAGGCAACCATCTTGAGCACAAGTGGGTTGAGAAGCACTGTGGCACAGGGTGCACCCACAGCACAAAGTCTAGAGTGGAGCAGCACAGTTGCGTGGCCTATTAGCGCCACACTGCCACCATGGAACACACAGGTGGATCTGGCTCAAAGGCTTGCTGCTCAGGGGCTCAACCAGGGCTGGAGTGGTGAGCCCACTCTTGCAAGCTGGAAGCAAATTTCAGGATTAAAGCATTGAAGAGCCAGTTTTGACCATAAACTTGTGATCAGGCACTAGAGGGAAAAGGTACTTGAACTCACCTCTTGCCATGTGTGGAATACTGCCAGCACCTTTCCTCTCTACTCTGCCTAGCTACCTCCCAACCCAGCCTCTTCTGCTTCCTCCCCTTCCCAGAGGGTAGGAATGCTGGTCCCATGTTGCCCTTTTGCAATTACCTAAACCGCCAACTTCTGGCTTGACTCTCTCATGCTCAGTTTGCTCCTAGTTTCCTTCCACTGCCCTCTCACTCCTCAAAAGCCTGTTCTGATCTTCCTTCCCACCTTCCCTCCCAGCATCACAGGCTGGACATCTGGGGCAGGTCAGAAGACAGCCTCTTACTCCGAGGCCTCTACTCAACTGCATCTCTAGCCCCTCTGTGTGCCCCCTTCTAGGGCAGGAAAGGGGCTTCAGTGTCCTACTGCAAGCAGAGGCTATGCTGGCTGGTGGGTCTGGTATATACACAGGGTCTCCGGCAATGTTTCACCCATATTCATGAGCTGGGACTCCCACCCTGTTGCAGGTTCTGTGCTTCCCCAGGCACACAGTAGGCTGCCTCTCAGCTTTGCATGTTAGCAGAGAAGGTGTTAGCCTGCTCTTCAGTTACCTCCCTTCCTTCTTGCTTGAACAGTCACAGAGGGGGCTATGATGCCATGGGATGCCTGAAGGGGAATTCAGAGGCAAATGGAAGTTGAAACCACTTTTGCAACCTGGTCACCCCACAGATTTAACCTCTCAAAACCCAACAGTCTTCCCAGCTCTAAGAGGATTGTATCATTTGAAAGCCACATAAGACACTTAAAATATTTTCTCAGTGGCCATGTCCAGCCAACAACCACCAACAGCAAGCAAAAACCCAGAAGAACTTGGTGGATGCAGCTCTTGCACATTTCTCAACCAAGGCATTCCAGTTGCCGCTACGGAGCACTACAAACCAAACAGGAGCCAGATCCTTTCCCCACTCCTTTGCGGATCTGGTGTAGCCAGGAGGAGAAAAAACAAATGCATTTGAAGTCCTGAAGTCAGCAGATCCCCCACAACACACAACAGGAAGGAGGTTAAGTACGAGGTTGCAATTTTTTTCCATTGCCATCTTTCAGATCACTAATGGCTGCAAACAGAAGAATTTCCTGAAAGGAACTAGTAATATAATGTGCAGAGTTAGCACACTTATAAACTCACTCCCCACCCACCCAGGAGAACATACCATCTCCCTGAAAAGAAGGCACTGTATAATAAACCTTCATGCTGCTGCCAGCTGCCATCACAACAGAGGAAAGATACCATATATCATCCACTGATTCTATGTTAATGCTGCGCAACACCAGAAGGATACATCCAACACATCCTTGTACCTGCTCACTTTCTACTGCAATTCCTTATTTTGGCCATGTCAAGTCCTTGGCCTTTGGTACATGGCAGAGGTCGGGACACTCCCTCTCAATAAGTCAGTTTTTAGCTTTTATACACAAATTGCCATGGCTCTGGAAGACAGCAAAAGAAAAACAACCGATTGACACAATTTCTCTCTTCTGCAAAACCATATGAATTTATTTCCTAATCTGCTATGGTAGGTTGCAGGTAGTAATCTTCATACATATGTTTCAAAATTATACTGCTGGATGACCAGACGGGATGCCAACCCATTTTTCACAGACCTTCTAGTGCCTGGACTAGATACCTCGTCCCTCCCTCAAATGTCAGGAAATGGTCACTGAGTGTTCATGTAGATGAGAACCCTACCTGCAGAGTTGGATCAGAAATCCTATCTTCCCCTTTTCCTCCTGTTTAAAATTTTATTGCCCTCCTACCACCCCCCATCACTAATCTTGCAAGATACCTGTTACAAAAGCAAAGGACCAACAAACTCTACCTTATTGCAGTTTCTAGATATGCTAAAATATTCCAGATATACTAAAATACCACTGATTTCATTTTCCTTGAGAGCATGTATCTCAGGCAGAAATAGCATGGACTGTAAGTGGCCCAGTAAAGTGAACACATCCTTTTCTGGAAGCTGTCCTTTCTGGTCAGAGGCAGGGAATGTACAGAAGACATACATTTTTTACATTGATCCTCACCTACCAGCCCTTGAAAAAAACAACAAAAAACCCAAACCAAACAACCAAGGTTTAGGTAAAAAAATGGAAAGGAATGGAGAAAGCTGTCCTCATGGTCAAAACTTATTTACTCTAAACTCTGCTTCTTCCCATGAAAGAAAGAAAACTAAATTCTCATTACTTTGTGGTGGTTGTCAGCCCCAAAGTAACAAACAAAGCAAGGTTCAAATACATGAGGCTGACTACTAGTTGTCAGGATTTCTCCCACTACCTGAAAGAGCTCAACCTAGAGTCGCTACAGGACGAATGCAAAACCTTACAAAGTTTTTGAAATCAATTAATCCAGAAAAGAAAAGTGGGGAATTGTATACCTGTTACCAGCACACCTAAGAATTAACACATGAGAAATGCACAGCAAGAACCTAATCCTAAAAGGTGATCAGCTGCTTTAGTGTCTACCAACTTCAATGCAAATTGCAGGTGTAATGCTGGCAGTTGAGGTGTAGAGCACACAGGATGCTATCTAGAGAAAAAAATTACGGGATCTCAGCATAGTGGAATATACATTTTATTTCTTAAAAAGAAAGGGTACTAACAGAATTTAATACAGTCAAAATTTTACATTTTAAACAAAAGCTTTTCTTTTTCTTAAAAACCAGTTACGAGCAGAGAGGTGAGAGGATTTAAACTACTCACAAAATCCAAGCTGAAGACTTTGAGAATTCAAATCTGTGGTTTGTACATTTTAAAAAGTGTAATAAATGGAAATATAAAATAATACCAACTCTGCAACAGTGAAATGCCCTTTCCTCATTAGATTGCTGTTTAAGCACCTTTATTTTCACCCATCAGCTGCCAGGAGTGTGTAGGTTTATGTACAAAATAAGCAGTTTGGGACAAAAGACTCATATATAAATTAAAACCATTTATGGCAATACAGTTTTACCCAGTCGCTTTGCAATCTTTATTATCTCTTTCATTTCTATAGAATCTTTCAGTCAGGATGATCTCAAATGCACTTGATGGACTGCTTCAAAAAGCAGCTGCATTTACAGGAATTATATAGACAACCTCAAGGAGTAGGCATCCAAGAGATTAAACAATTTAACAAGCAATAAAACTAAGATCAGATTTATATCTTATATAAATACTGTGCAGATCTATCATCCATCCCACTGAATGAATGGGACAGATCAGTGTCACATCTGAAGCCAAAAAAATACTTCTATCCAAGAGGCAACAGAATTTCAGGCCAAATATAGCAGATAGGAGTTCCCTCAAACTATTCAGTTAAAAACTGTATGTCTCTGAAAAAGCTTTACAGGAACAGAGTTTCTGAATAACTTGCACATATGCTTAGCTGTTTCATAGCTATTTTACAGCCTAGAGACACTGACAGGGGAGGAAAAAAGAAGGGGGGGGGGGGGGGGGGGGGGGGAGAGAGATGCCACCATCTCTGCCCACTACAAAAGATGTTGTGGCATTGTCATTTATGGAACACTGCAGATGCAGCTGTTACCAGAGAGGAGACTGCTCCAGTATGGCATTAAAGACAAAGAAGTTACATTATGGCTGGAGAAAGTGTCATCACAGGCTAATCTCTGTAGGTGAAGGCTGATGGTTCAATCTCACCTCCTCCTCAAAACCCAAGTGTTCATATTTCCTAGCAGACTGCTCATGATTCTCACTCCACTGTTTTGGTTTTTTCTTTTAACACAAGATAGAAAAGGTCATGAAAGCTGATGAAAGTTCCAGCTGTGCAGCATCCAGTGAACATGTACTCAGCAAAACCTCAAGTCATTAATCACTTTCTCTCTCTCCACAGCTCAACAGGATACCTGTGTCATCTATGTACATAATAGAACTAATAAAGATGTAGACTATCTAGGTTACAAATGAGCTTCCGTAACAGTCACTCACTGTTTCATTGCAACTTGCTGCAGTCTGGCTGAAGGGTGGAGACAGATCTGTTTGAGCCAAAAGAGAGAATAGTTAAAAAAAAAACCAAAAACCCTTTAGTTTTCCTCAGTCACTAAGCTTTACGAATAATTAAATATTGCCACTTTCCAAATGCTACTCACAAACAACAAATCAACTGTCCAGCTAATGGGATGGGAAGAGTACAATTATGAATGTCATCAGTGACTACTGTTAAAGAAAGACTAGAAGAGAATCAATTCCCTCAAATTCTCAGTTTCTCTGCTTAAGTAGCTCATTATTACTTTTAAAACATTTTTTGTTGATAGAAAGCATCACAACTAGACTAGAATTCCACAACATCAATCTTTGTTTTGATTTCTGTAGATCTCTAGGAAAAAAATAATCCCAAATCAAGCTACATGAAGCATTAACAATATTCAGATATTACAATGGAAGCACTTATTTATTACTTCATAGAACAGATTAGTTTTAAAAGTGTATTTACATGTTCTAAGTTATACAAAATACAGTATTCCAATAACTCATGTTAATCACCATATTTCAGACAACTTCACATAGAAGTGCAGAGGACGCATTCATCCATGATCCTGGCCAGTAGCAAGCAGTCACCCGCAGCATGACAGACGAGAGCTGCTATTATGCCCCCTCCGCCCCCGGAAAACAAATCCCACCATACCTTCTCACAGAGACATAACTGCAGATCTAAGAAAACATTCAGGCAGGTACACAAGCAAAGTTTGTTGAGACCCACAGATCAAAATCACATGCCTTAATTTACTAGACATATGTGAAGTACTTTTTTTTTTTTTTTTTTTAAAATAGATGTTGTACAGCAAAGGGCTTCTGCTCATGCCTTAGTTGGGAAAATGAAGTAACAAGGATTTTGGCTATGTAACAGGCACCCAAATTACAATTAATATCAACAGCCTTATAACTACAACTGATCATGTGTTAAGGACGCAATTCTGCAGCTGACTGCCTGGGCAGAGTTTCACATTCAAGAACAGATCCTGTAAAGTCCACACAGTTCTCTACAGATACAGGGCTCACCCCATGCAGAAATGACAGCAGAATTGAGGCCTTAAAATATTGGGGCCTCAGATAGTAACTTCCTCACGACAGAGCACTATCAGTTCACATTGGCAGGTCAAGTTCCAGTGCAACAGCGCACTTAGTTAAAGCAATAGATATTTTTTCATGCCTTTCTGCAGTAACTCTCCTCCCTATCTGTATATTCCTTTCACTGTGGAAATAAGATCAAGAAAAGGAGATTCCCAAAACTTAAACAAGTACATATCTTCCGTATGATGCTAAACTGAGGCGAACCAAATTGGCCTAAAATTGTAACAATTTTAGCAGTCTCTCTCAGGTCAGACTCTTCCGTTACTCTTCTTTCCTACTTTCATTCTTTACTCTCCTTGCCAAGTATCTATGTGTATCTATACATGTATCTTCCTCAAAGGATTCCTTTTCCCCTGCAGCTGCTTAAACTTTAAGAAGTTTGCATTCGAAAAGTGACTCACTAGGGTATAGCATATTATCAAACTAACAAATTATATTCTGTATGACAAATATGCATTATCATGAATTAAATAATTGTAATTTCTCAATTAGCATTATGTTAGGATCTCCACAGAAATTTAGTTAAGCCTATTCTTTCTACCTTTTTCCCAGCCTTTCATCATGAGTTTATCTATCTTGACCACGTTACAGTGGCAGGTATACAGAGTAATCATCTGAACATCTAGAAAGCCAGCCAGTGCCTTGCAGTGCTGCAAAGGCAAAACACTGCCATTAACAAATGATTTTGCGGTTTACGAATTTCAATGTAGGTTGCCAAAAATATGAGATTATATGCATTAAGACAAATTTGCATTTCTCATCTTGTGCTTAGCAGCTAAAACCGTAAGGGTGAACAAAAGTCTATCTGGATTTTACAAAGGTCTGAGATACCTCCACCCTCACTAAAAATGAAGGCATCTGATCACAAGGAACAAAGCCCTGTTATGCTGAGGAGGCTTACGAGGCTGAAACAGCAATTATTATCTTCTGTGCAAGTCCATTATTTCTGCTGTCTACACAAAAACATTTTTCCACACAAGTGATTTTATTACAGTATTCGAAAAAGCTGCTGGCGTTCCACTGCACCCCCCAACTCGAAATTAATTTGGTACAATTAGTAGCAGTCCTGTAGATAATGCTGAAAGGGATTTCTACAGCTAGAACACCTTGGGCTGTCAAACAGCACAGCAGGGAAATGGAGAATTGTCAGAAAAGGCATAAAATGTTATTAGAATCATAGATTATTTTTTTTTTAAACATTTCTTCTCCCTGCACAAGTTTGTAGTACACTACTTTTTCCCCCTGTCCATGCAGAGCAAAAAAGGAAAAAAAAAAGCAGGATTCAGATTATCTGAATATCAAAACTATCACAAACTGTGTAAATGAACAAGTTATAGGACCAGTTTACCAACAAGACACCTGCAATACATCCACCTGATCCCAGCACAGAATGCTCCAGATAAAGCAAAGATGCCCATGACTCCAGCGCTTGCTAAAACTTTATGACAACCATGGGAAAGTAAAGACTTTTTCCTGTGGGAGTTAGAGATCTTTGTTACTGGCTTCAGTGGGAGCAGATCTTGGCAACAGGTGAAAGATTAAGCTTCTAGGGAATTTTTAAATACAAAACCGCATTGGTATAAGGAGATATAACTATGTGTAGATTAGAAGACCATGTATGAAAGCAATACCTTATTAAATGTTGCACATCGTTTATTCATAGCCTGTCTCTTCTGTAGAGCAAGACAACACTCATCACCCGCAAATCTCATCAACAGTTTATGTATTTTCAAAGTTAGTACTGTGAAATAGCCATTTGGTGTCAATCCACTTTCTAATGGATGTACAGCTGTGTCAAGAACTGCTCCCTTTACTGGCAATCCCTGCAGTGATGCTGAAAAGTACACTCCCTTTATTCTCTCCCCTTGGAGATGGTCCCTTTATGGCTGGAATGGGGTACATTGGCATCAGGCACACTTATGGCCTCTACCGAGCATATTCCAAGGTTAGAGAACTTCAGACTCTAACAGTGTCAATTCAGCATCTTTTAATGTTGAAACTGAGCTAAAGAGTATTAATCTTCTTATGACCACTATGAAAATGTACCCAAGTTATCACTTATGGATAGGATTGTCAACCTAGTCAAACAAATAAGATTATATAGTTACTTGTTCTGAGATGAGCAGAGAGCTCTGAAGCAGTAAGCTTAACTTCCTGAGACTGCAAAAACTGAGAAAGGAATTCAGCATTGCATATAATTTTTTGTCTGGCAATACCTATACTCCTTTGAATAGTTACTACCCTCTCATCTATCTTTGAAGATGTTGTTTCTTAACAAAAAATATTCTCCAACTACAAAAGTTAAGCTGTGTTCACCCTAAAGTGCGATTTTCCAGTTTTGCAACCCGTAGGCACATGAATCACACAATGTGCAGATTTGCACTGTCCTACAGGGAAGCACAAGAGTTTGCTAACAGTCTTCTCTGAAAGAAAGACCTAATGAACATTCACTGTTAATCTCCATTGTGTAAGCTTTTAATACCAACACAAAAAGCTAACAGAATTGCACATAGTATTCTCACTGACTGAATATTTTGCTGTTAAAATAGCATGACACACTGCAAATCCAAATCCTGTACACAATATGCAAGTATTTAAAAGACATTCCTAAAGCAGTAAGACAGCAAGACCCAAATGAAGGACCAGCAGCTCCTTGCCCAGTTATAATACTCTTTAACTTTGTGATTTAAACAGGAAGCATGACTTTGAAGAACAACCATTCAAAGCTAACTGCAAATTTAGAAATGACAAATGCAAAAAGAGTTGCTACATTTACATGCTGTCAGGGTTGTTTGTTTTGCTGGTTTTTTTGGGGGTTTTTGTTTGTTTGTTTGGTTTGGTTTTTTTTTAATCTATGGTTTAGCCTTTATCACAATAAAACAACAAAAAAACCCCAGTACATACCAAACATATCAGTCCAAATCAGGAATACTTGATACAGATAAAGATATATGCTGACATTTCAGCATCATGGAGCTAAACTATTAATCTATTTGAAGAGAATACCCCAAGATTCTATCAGAGCTTTATAATCCCAAATTACAATAATACACTCATAAGTATACTTTTGTAACAAGGAAAAAAGTTAAAAGCACTTTCTTGACTTCAGAACATGGTCCATTAAAATTAATAGGTCAATAATGCATTTAACGTATATGCCCTTTACAAAGGCTATGCCATCAAAAAACTGGTTATGAATTCTGAGTTTTGAGATTTTTATTATTTTTTAAATGAAATTCACATTAGCTGCTTCTTTGCACCTTTTTCTCTTTGCCTTTCTGCTCTGAAATTAGGGGTGGAATCTCTTGGGTAAATGCAGAGTCAAAATACTTGTTCAACTTGATAGTGTTGAGCTTTGCTGGTAACTAGTTGTGCCTTACAATTTTGGTGCTTGTGCTTCTGAAAGTTTTCAAGATTATTTTTCTTGAGGTGTATGCTGTTTATCGATCTCCAGCCATGAAGACACTGATCATCTTTCATTCCTGTCTTACATGCTCCGTTTTGGCTGCAAGCATGGCCCAGAAATTAAGTACTCTTTTTCTTCCCATACAAATTTAGCTTTTAAGCTTCCTCAGTGTAAGAGTAGATTCTTGTTATGCTGATGAAACTCTTACAAAGGAACTTCCCACCTACTTCCTCCATCTTCTACACACAATAAACATCCCCACAATCTGTCCAAGCTTTCATCTACTCTCCCACACCAGCACAAGGGTCTTGATACTTAAGCTGCCTGTTGTAACTGTGGGAAATCATTGGCTGTTTCAGTTTTATAAAAAGAAATGAACAAAGTACTCTTTCGCCACCGCAGTTCTCATACGGTCAAGAGACAGAAAATTGTAACATGGCAGCTAATAGTCATTGTTTTGCTGGAGCTAATACTCATTTGGTAGTTTCAGACTGCCAAAAGACAGGAGGATCAGCAGGTCAGGCTAGCACCTTTTCCATGATTGCTAAATCGTTAACAGAAGAATAGATCTTGTTTCAGCAAGATACCATAAAAGAAAGCGAGTCTGATAACAGAAACAAAGGAAGAGGCAGGTTACAGCGGTAAAGCTGTGGAGCAGGAAAGCAACGAAAGTGTTTTACTATTCCATGGGTCATTTGATAGAGGTTTATTACTATTCTTTGTATGGCAAACTGTGGTGCTTTCTGGATTGTTTCAATACATCTGCTGTACTTTTCTGCACTGGAAGTCTCACACATCATAGACTGCTGTTGTCCTGCTGTCTTTAATTCTGCACCCACAGTAATCCACAAGATGCTACACTGTACCAGAAGTGAGCCGCAGTATTAAATAAAACTCATTCTACTGCAGGGAAAAGAGAGTCTTAAAACATAGCAGTTCTTAATATATACACTTTCATTTAAAACTCCCTATTTTCTTCCACTTGAGTGCCAAAACAAAGAGTCACTATTCACACAGGCTGTCAACAGACTTTGAGACATGAACTTTGAGTGTCTTGACAAAACCCCAATAAGTAAGCTTATTGTAGTTCATAGTTACAGTGAGAAAGACAGATAAGAAAGCCATATACAGAATTAAGGAGACTTTGCACTTTTCATCATGCCCAGCCCTGGGTAGTTCAGATGGGGTACTTGCAGGCAAGCAGGCAGGCAGGGTCATCGTCAGTTGTTTGTGTTGGGACACCTCATAGATTTCACTGCTCACTCTGAAGACTGGCGATTCATGTGTGCTTTTTAGTTTCTTTGTTTTTAAAAGTCTTTAAAGTTGCATCACTCGGAATCAGATAAGTCACTTTAAACAAAGCAAAGTGTTAAGTGTGACAATTTATTTATAACATACTTCCCACCATCACCACCACACACCACCCTGTGAAAGAAAAACCCCTGCTGAAAGGGTGACAATTTTTAGTATGTTTGAAAGAAATTAGACCAACGCTGCATGAAAAGCCACTCTAGTCAAATTAAAAGCACAACAGAGGGGGAGATAATTCAAAGCATACATTTACTTTAAGCATTCTGGATTAGCCCGCTTCTCCACTTCCTTAAGAAGTCAACACACAATTGGTCTAAACTCATACCAACTTCCATATTATGTTTAAAAGACAAGCTAGGCAATAAGTCTTTAGTATAGAAAAGAAACCCCACTACTTTTTAAATAAACTTTTCATACTTCAATAAGGGAACTGGAAACTAGCCTAAACATCTTCTATCCCGCATTTACTCCCTAATATAAATATTAGCCCAAAAAGTGTAGCCTAAGAGTTCTGACACAGCCACTATCTTAAGATAGCTTCTCATGTTAAAAGGATTTCTAGACATATATTTCTGTTAAAGCTTCTAGTTCTTGCAGTTGTAGGTCATGTAGAAGGTCCCAGCATCACACATAACATATTTTTCTTTTAACACCACGTACTGTTGAAGCAGCGCTTGGTGCTGAGAATGGATTACTTCCAAGAGGGCAAGTCTTGTGTGCTAATTTTGTAACAGGAAACATGCTGGAAAAAGAACCAGCAGGCATGGAGAGACCAGATATGCTGCTACACAGGAGATAGTGAGGTAAACTGTTCATGTTTAGAGTGGGTGTAGGTTGTTCCATAGGGTGTTCGTGAGGCAAAGGACCAAAACTCTTTCTCAAGCTCAGGGAAGGTGCAGTAAAGTAACAGTGGCTTGTTTGCTTCTTAAAAAAAAACAACTCTTCTTCCAAAGCAAAAGGTACTGGCAATTCCTTAAAAGATGGGACTCAAAGTTCAGCCTACTGAGCCAGACCTCTTTTCCTACATCTCCCTTACTTCTCAGTTAAGTGTGGCATGCTGCTTGACTAGCAGTCCAAGAGGAAAGTCCCTCTAAGGAAAAAAAGGTGGTAGAAATACAGGCTAAACCCCACAACAAATTATTTTGTCCATATCTGTAAAGTGAGAAATCCCCTTCTGTTCTCTCTCCTTGGTTTCTGGAAGTTATCCAGGATTAGAAGCTACCAAGATGTTTGAGCAGTTTTTTAATCAACACTGCACTGATTCGGGTCTGCATAACACTTCTGCATTAACCTTGAAATACCTCAGTTTTTACAAGAGATTGACTATTTTTCTGTCTTTCTTTCCTAAAGGTTCCCCTATTCCTCTTCAACAGGAACAGAGTTCTATACAACAGGTACTTCCTAGTGCCTCTGAATGGGAGAGGAAATAATTTCATGATGCTGCCCAGCAACATCTACTTACATCTTAAAATTGTGTTTTACAATTTGACTGGGAGGGGTGGGTGGGCTGGAGAGGGAGAAAAGAGCAGGAGTTTAAAAAGAAAAGAAAGAAAAAAACCCAAGGGGAGTCTCCTAGGCTCTTTCTCCACTTATAATGGAGATTAGAACAGATAGCAAAAGCCCTGTCCAGTCAGGAGGGATCCACATCTATTCCTCCAGACAGGTGAATCTGTTCTATTGTATGACATCAGAAATGCTCTATCAGTGTTAAAAACATAGTTGTAAATATGGACATTAAGATTTTAGGCAACACAATGATCAGGAAAGGGCCTGAACAAGTTGTGCCAACAGAAAGAGGGTTTGTTTGTTTTTTCTTCTGTGTAGATGCAAAATGGCAAAGCCTCTGCAAACTTTATTTCTGTGTGTCTCTACAGAAGGCAGAGAAGTCTAAGAGGCTAAAACAAGGAGCCCTAACAAGGAAAAGGGGTGTGCTTACAAGGGTCCGTATCTGGTCTCGTATTTAGAAACAATGTTCTTGCATCGCCCCACTTCCTTGCGCAGCTCTGCAACCTCCGTCCTCAGGGCCGTATTCTCTTTCTCAAGAAAGGCTGCCCGAATTGTGATCTGATTCTCCTTTAATCGCCGAGCATCACGGGAACGCTTTGCTGCCACATTGTTCTTCTTTCGCCTTGTCCAATATTTTTCATCCTGCAGCAAAAAAGGGGAAGGAAAAAAAAAAAAAAAAAAGATGCCAACCTGTCAACTATATCAAATAGACACCTCTTTATTGTATAATGACATTCATACTGACTGCTATACTGAAGCATCTCCTTCATTCATTTGCAGGGCTTAGACATCAAAATGCAGGCAACACAGTACTGTAAGATTTCATCCTTACATGAGTCTTGTTTTAGGATAAACCAAGTGTACTGCTAGAAATTAAGAGACTTGGCTACTAAGAAGCTGTCCAACTGAAATGCTCCCTTTACTTAGTTTCAATTCGTGAATGAACTTCCACAGAAAACAACCTGTTCTGTTGTCTGGGCTGCTTAAAGCAGACATAATGCTGGGCAAATATATACAATGGCCTTCAAAAGTGCAGTTGATGAGGATGTGACTTGATAGTTCTTCTAATTTCTGTGTATAGCATGGTAAGTTGCTCCTGCCCAGTAATTATCTCATGATACCAAAACAGCAAGAACAGCAGTTGCCTTGCCAATTCTATTCTTGGCAGTGCTTCTGCCCAATCACATAGGTATAGGGCATTAGTTTTATGTGTCAAAACGTTTGGGCAAAGAGTCAGAAACTTTGATCGAGGCCTAGAGAAGTTTGCAGCAATAAATCTGTTACCTTTTGTTCATCTGGGACAAAAACCTTCTTGGCTTTTTTAATCATTGGTTGTGGTTTCAGGTCCTCTTCAGTAAACTTGTGCTTGCGAGGATTGAAGAGCTCACCACCAGGCACACTGGATAGCACTAAATCAGCAGGGTCAGGGTTAAAATTCACCTCAACTTCTACGCAGTCAGGATCAATGGGGCTGGGAGTATTTCTCTCATTTTGTGGTGGGGACTCTGGCAACAACAGGAAAAGTTACAATACATTCAGTAGGATGAAGAGAATTAACCAAGAGGCCAGCTTGGGTATCTCTATTTATTGCCCCACTGTGCAGTATTTAATAGTATTATTTGGTATTTCCCTAGCGTATGCTTGGTGCTGTACAGCTGCTGGTACAGAAAGAAGCTACACAGACCAGTTTGTAATACAAACTCTAGGAACTCATGCCAGACTAACAGACATGAGCAGACAGATGCGGGAAAAGAGTTAATACTTCCTCAGCAAAAACTTCATGCTTTGCACACTTAAGAAGCGCCTTCCACAGCAGTAAGAAATGAGAGACTTGTATCAGCCTGAGTTTTGTGCCACAGAAAGCCTTACGGAAACAAGCCTGCGCAAAGACCCGGGTCCCTGGGTCCTTCAAAGGTCAGACATTTGTATTTCCAAACAAAGGACTAAATAAAGGTGTGTTTGTTACAAAGGCAACAGTATTCTACTTCTTCACCACATGGAAACCAATGTCCCAACAGACTGTCTGACACTGATAGTGTTCATATGAACTTTGTCATATTTATCTATTTTTTACATACTTCACACACAGGAATTGCAAATGCCAGTGCAGTTTGAAGTAGTGATCAATGAATAATTTTTTTCATCTACCACCTAGAAAAAAAGCCACACCCTATGTCTTATTGAAGTAGTTCCACATTTTGCTTTTTTCTCACAGATTCACAGATGCCCTGAACAAAATGCTTTCTGTAAAGTCTGCTTATAAAATAGTACTGTGAAAGTTTAGTGGCTATCATGTTTAAACTCCAAATCTAGGGCAAACTGAGCTGCTAAATTCTTTAATACAGAAGATCACCATACTACAAATGAAGAGTAGAATTTTCCTAGTACCATTTAAGTAGTTTTGTTTCTTTGTTCCTCTATTCCCACTTCAAAGCACCACAGAACATCAAACTGCATCATTAACACACCTTTTCCAAGTGTCTGTTCTCACATTTCACAGGCTAGCATGAAAAGATTGCTTCATTGTCTTTCTGTTAAGCATTATTATTTGAGGTGCATTAAGTTAGCATAAATTCACCCAAGCAGACCAAGCCACCAAGGTAGCACAAATGACTTGTCACAAACTATCAAATCTATTGTAAAATAACCTGAGAAACTATTTTCTCAACACGTCCAGCTTCTCACTAGATTAGCAATACCAAGAAAGCAAATACTTTATGTTGGTGTTTCAGGTCTCCTAATTTCAAAAGAGAAACAAACTGTACACTGAGAGACACACTCATTTTTTCCAGGAGGAGCAGAGGGGAAGACGACAAGAGGCAGCACCTTCATGAACTGACACATAGACTAAAGCTCTACACTGACCATGTTTGTGCTACTTAGCCTGCCACAGGTAACACTGACAGGTTAGCATGTCTCTTCTTTGATCTAAAGAGACACCTTTTAACATGAGAACAACAGAAGTCCCTCAGAGCCCCATATTATTCCATCTACCTGTGCTGGAGGCTGCTTCAGATTGCTGGTAAACTGCAGTGGAAGAGGATGATGCAGGAGAACCAGTGGAAGCACTGGCAGACTCCTTTCCTTCCAGCTCAGCCACAGGCAAGAGTGGATTCTGGTTCAAATCCAGGTGAGTAGGGCTGGAAGGAATTCCATTCTCCAGCAGGAACTCATCCAGATCCATGTACTCCAGGTGGAAAGATTCGCCATCATAAGGAATAGTTTTGTCCCAAATGGGTGGCATAAGGGAAGCCGAGACTGCCATAGTGCTGGCAGCTGCTGCCTCATCTTCCTCAAGCTTTATCTTCTCCTTCTCTTTATCTGAAAGATACAAGTAGGTCACTGTACAAGCTGCAACACAGGAGAGACTCAAGGTTTAAGAGTCTATCAAAATCCCCATGAAAGGAAATTCAGTAAGGTGTATTTCTGCCTCGTGACACGATCTGAAAAAATCAGGTGTTGAAAGGCAACATTCATACATTCAGTACGGAATGCTCTGACCCCCTGTGATAGCCGGACCACAGACGTTTGAATAGCCTTGAAGACCAGCATCTTCGCTGTGATAACTTACCAAAGCGTGATATAATACTGCATGTAGCTTATTGTTAAATAGTCACTGCAAAATAGGCTGGCTCATCTTGGAAGACAGCAAAAGTGAGTGTCCATAAGTAGGATTACATGGGAAGCCATTAAGAAAACTCCAAGGAAGCAGAGTAGTTTATTCTATGCACAAAGAAAGAAGGTGCAGAAGAATAATCTAGATACAAACAAGAAAGGAATATGGGTTTTCAGATTACATTTGAAATTTAGTCAAAAGGTCCACAGGACACCAGAGACCTGGATGTCTATTGTTCAGTATTTCAGAAGCATTTATTTCTGAAATGACTCAGCATGTCCACACAAAGCAATAGCTCCAAATGCTGTTCACTATAGATAGCTCAGAGTACCTACATACAATTTTCACTCTTTGGGGAGATGTCTAATAAGGCATACTCCCACACCCCACCCCCAAGCCACAAAAGACTGATGAAATTTTCTCCATTTACTATGCTACAGCACACATATTACAGAAAAATGGCTGTTTCTATGTTCCCCATAGCTACTGAATCTTAACAATTGTCTGGGACAGAATCCAAGCAGAAAAGTCAAGTTATGGAATAATTACATAATTTAAGAGATAAAAATAAACTGGCAGAAAAGAAAAAAGAATCCAAGTAATTTTCCTGATCCAGTTCTCCATGTAGATATGCAGTTCTACCAGCACTGCAGGAAGCATTGCAGAAACAGTGCTAGCACTGCTAGCATTGAGCCAGCACTGCCATCAAAAGGAACAGTCACCAGTTGTACCCTAACCAACTGCAAATTGGGTCTTACCATGGAAGCTGACCTATTCAGTTCAATGGAACAAGGACTCCAGGGACATACACTGGATGAGTATGGATCTCCAGTATTCACACAGGTTAGCCCAATAGAACGTTCAAGCGTTTGGCATTAGGGTTTTCTAGGCTGGCTACAATATGCTAAAGGAGTATTTTTCTTTATCGGGGGTGGGAGTGGGGGTGAAACTCTGCTCTAAATCAGAAAAGCCTATTTATATAAAACCTATTCCGATAGAACTGGCATCCCTTTCACTGTTGCCTTAGCTGGTGTGGAACTGGGACTGAAAGAGCTTTTTATGGCTTAAAGAACAGTGCTGCCACATGAAGTAAATTATCATTTTAATATACTACGCTCTGAACATCTTATAGAAAAGGAGATACCTATTTTAAACTAAACAGCTGAGAAAATACTTTCCAGGCACAGACGTGACTCTAAGAACAAGTACCTAAAGAACATGTTAAATTCAGACCAGTGGCTCCTAGAACTAAGTTAACGTAATCTTGTAGTGTTGGCCTTTCCCCTTGCTACTTCACACTGCTGCCTCTGAACTGCCATCTCCCAACTCCTATCTCTGCTATCAACTCCTTTTTGCAGGGAGTTTTGCAGCTTTCCTAAACCTGCACTTCTGCCCAAGTGAAGGGAACAGTCATGATCCAAATAAACTACATATTTCTAAATAGCTCCTACTTGAAGCTAGTAAAGAAACACTGTCTACTCTGCTTCACATGTAAGGATGATTTCACTTACTACTGAAGCACACCCCACCAAATTTGAACCGCCATTGTACGTTCAACTTGTGAATCAGGGATCGTGTATTTCCATAAGATTTGCTTAGTGCTCAGCACAACCAAACCCAGATTCACATTGGGGATTGTGGACAATACCCTAAAGACATCACCAAAACAAATGCAAGTGACAATAATGAATTCTTTGTAAATGACTTTATTTTTTAATCAACATGATGAAAAACTTGTGAATGTTGAGTCAAAATGACAATGAAAAAGAAATAAAAATCAGTCTTTACTCTTGAAAACAACAGTATTCCATTATAAGTTATACCAATTTAAATGCAAGCCAGCAGTGCTTTTGTTTTGCAACACCTAATACAACATCTTCAACAGAGGGGAAAAGAAACCTTGAGCGACTTGTAGACTAAATGTAAGGCTTAAAAATATTTTTCAGAAGGTAGTTGCCAAAAGACTATACTGCTGGTGTATGTGGCTCTTCTCAGATCTTTTAATGCCTTCTAGACGTGCACCATCATCCTGCTGTACTTCAGTAACCTGAAAAGACTGTGCTCCCTCCAACTTCCTCTTGCTATCGTCCCTGGCTCACACCAGATTAGATCCTTTCTTCACATGAGAAGACCATCTGAAATTTTTTATGCTTTTGCTACATGTTGACAAGTGGACAAGCACCGGGCCCCCCAGTGCTGTCTTTGTTTAGTTATGCTGCCTCTCTCTCTCTCCTCACTTCTAGCAGCAATATCTGAAACAAATTAAAATAGCAGAAGTTAACATGCACAGTGAGTGCCCATGTATTTCAAACATGATACATAAAAAGATAAAACTTTGTATGATCATTTTTGCACTGACATTTTCCCACTGGCTTTCTTTCAATTCATTTAATCTGTATTTCTGCTGCACAACATCCTGCTGGGTGCCCAATATCTAATGAAACGCTAATTAACTTCTTGCATCTTGAGGGGGAAGTTTCCACCCACCCCATCACGGGGAGCTGAAACATTAATTCTCTTAAGATATTTATAGTGTAAACAGGTATTACCTGACAGCAAAGCTGCAGTATCCTAAGAGGCTCCATTTGCAGTGATTCAAGGTCACCCTGATAAATCTGAACTGTACTTCTGCAGCTGATAGCTCATGTCCGATTTAGCCCCCTCATTCTGCTGCTGTGACCTACTAACTAGGCTGTGCATCTGCTGTTAACAGAGAGGTCACTAGTTTATGCTAAGTAATTTAGGCAGAGCATTCCAGTTCTTGAACTGTTGGAAATACTGCTGGTTTAGCCAAACCAGCAGCCTGGAAAGAGCTTTATTGCACATCCTGGGGTTTCCTCAAAAAAAACCCCCCCACAAAACAGCAACAAAACAAAAGCACACCAAAAGATATTTTGGCCGCATCTGTCAAGTGCTATGTCAGCCACAAACAGAACAAACACTTCTTTGATACAAAGTTCCCCTTGTTCATAAAAAAATAAGTGTCAAATTATACCAAAACCACTATACAGACTAAGGCTGATTGCTCCATCAATCTTTAGTCCCACTTGTGACAATGGAACAAGACAGGTTAGAGGTTTCTGTATTCCTGATGCCCATCACTGTGATGTTTGTCGAGGCATTCCTCCTGCCACAGCAGGACACAAATGGCGATTAGGGCATCCTTTGGAGAGTATGCAGCAGCTCATTATTCATAGGAGAGACCTACACTCCTGCTCCAGAATATTAATTCTCTTCCCTTACCCCACAGGACTTTTTATAAGAAGATTATTATTTTTATTTATCTAATCTCTACAGTGTCCACGACAACAAGGCCAGTCAGATATACTTGGTATATGGCAGGGCATTCAAGATGATGGCATTCAGCTGGAACTGGATGTCCTCCTCTGTTGCTCAGAAGGATTAGAAAGGCTGCTGGCTTACTGGGTAGTCAAATTACCTACAGCAGTTGGAAAACCCACAGGTAGCTTATGGAGACTATAAATGGACACTGCAGCTAGTTGATACCATTTCTCGCTGAGTAAGACAGAAAATTGCATTTCTGGCAACAGGCATTCCAGACAAAAGGCATGGCATCTTTTCTCAGAAAGCTTGCTGAAAACTGTATTAAGTAAATTAGTAATTATTTAACATTTTGGCTGTGTCACTATACTGTAAAGGAACAGAAAATAAACAAGGATCCTCTGAAGTCAGTTGAGTCACAATTCTACTGACAAGTCTTTTGTAAAATTAAGAGTAACTACCTGCAAACACAGAAGGCATTCTTTCTTTTGTCTTGCAAATACGCAAACAAGAAAAACATCAGAGATCAAAATAAACACAAAGCAACAAGTTCCACAAAATGTGAAGTGAAACACTAGGGTGGACTAAGGAAATCTATGGAGAAATTTTAAGAATGAGAACAATCTGAACTTCATCACAGCGTGAATGGAGACGGGTAATCAAGATGCAATGGACTCACTAGCAAGCTTTAGAGAGTCAAGCTGAACACCTTCCCAAGCTGGAATGGGGTCATCTAGTAAAAGTATCAAGTATTTCTAATTTTAGAAAAATACACTACCTCAAAATCGTATTAATTTTAAAATTTTACATCTCCATAAGCCAGATCACATGACTCTGGAAAAAAAAAAACCCCAACACACTCCTAAGATGAAGTCGCCATATCACAGTCAGCTACCATCCTAGTTTCCACACATGAACTTGAACTGCTTCTGGTGGCACCATCACCTTTAAAAAGGACTGGGTGAAAAACTATCTTAAGAAACCCCACAATGTAGTAGATTCAAGATTCTATGTACTGCAGCATCCTGCACCATGGCAACATAACTAAAACCTTTTTTTTTGTTGTTTTAACAGAAAGAGAGGAAATATTTGCCAGTAACACAAGATGGATACATTTACACAGTATTGTGCAATGTTAGACATACAAAGTAAACAAATCTTAACTAGAATCCTCACTGAGAACAATCTTGCCAACCTTGCTTGCACTGCAGTCTACCCTGGATATTGCCTGATGTTCCAAAAATTACTCTCAGTCTCAAAACTCCTAAATGTAAGGATTTATTTTATTATACGAGTGCACTGGGCATTACAGTGGTGCAGATAAACCTGAGCCTTCCTCAAATCAAACTGACACTCAGAAAGGCAAGAATTCTGCTAGTCGAAAAACCCCAAAGTTTAAAAAAAACAAAGTGTGCCATCAGCAATGAAGACTATAAGCACCAGCATTGTTATTTACACAGCTGCTGTCTGCATAATCAGTGGGAGAGAGACAGCTCCAGCCTATGCAGCGTTGCATGTGCAGGCAGTCAGTCATACCTTTATGGATTATCACCAAAGCTAATCTGAAGAGATCTGCTGCTTATACATGTCATCGTACAACTTTTCAGCAATTAAGGTCAAGGAAGACTCGAAACCTTTTCATTGCTGCTCCCAACTGCGTGCCTAAAAGTAGGGGAGGCTTCAGGCGGCTAAGGCAATAAAACCAGCGTGTCACGTCCAGACTTCCACCTATCCCTCGTACCTGAAGCAGTTTAGTTTGCCCAGCGCATACACCTAAATGCACCCGAAAGGACGATGGCAAAAGCTGAATTTTCCAGTCGCACCGGCTCGCCGGGGAGACCCAGCCCGCGGGGCAGCCGCCGCTGCCCTGCGCCTCTGAGGCGGGGAGCCGGCCGGGCTGCAGGCCTGCGGGCCCGG
>VYXH01001533.1:173265-197945 GCA_013397275.1 Burhinus bistriatus | reverse complement strand
GCCCCGGCCCCGGCCCCGGCCCCGGCCCCGGTCCCGGTCCGGTTGGGCTCGACCGCAGGGACAGCCGGCGCGGCGCGGGAGGGCGGCGGCCTCGGCCTCGGAGGTCGCGTTAGCGCGTCGGCCGGCGCGGGGGCAAGGCGGGAGCCCACCGCTCCCGAACTACCGCCGGTGCCAGCCCTCCAGCCAGTCCTTAAATATCCTCGTTCAGGATCCCGAGATCACCTTTCCCACATGACCTGGATTTAATCTCCCTCTGTCCTACATCATGCCCGCAGCAGCCGCAGCGGTGTGCCCTATATAACGTTAGCAGCGAGGACTTCACTGCGGCGGCTGGCGTGGCTGGGAAGCTGGAGAAGGAGGGGGTGTCTCCCAAGTTCTCATGACCACAAGCGGTTCCTTATGATTCCCCAGACAGTCCCCCTCTTCCAGCAACAGGGATGCTGTGCTGGCATTTAAGCATCTGAACACGGAAAGGGAGCAAGTGTTGCCGAGTTCATCCCGAGAGCTCAGGCAGATACTGAGGAGCTTCTCCTGCAGAATGAATAGGCCTGCAGAAGTGACAGACGCTACAGCCACAGGCTTCTCCCGTCAGCAGTTGCTGCCTCTTGCCGCAGAAGGGCTGGCCGCAGCAAACCTACCGCATAGCGCTAGGAGCGGCAAAAGGAAAGGGTGCGCAGCCTCCCTGGGATGGCCCCATCTGCACCCAACAGAGCCACAGGTGCCAGGGCGGAGATGTCCTCCTAAGTTCCAGCAGAAAAGGGACCTCTTCTTCCCAGGTAGACACTTAGGCACCTGCTTGGTTCAGCTGCTCTTCCACAGACATTTCATTTTGTTTGCGAGGCGCAGTGTGACCTGACCCTTGCTAATAAACCCTGATGGTCTTTGTGACACAAAATCACATCTGAATTCCTCCCCATGCACCCCAGGAAAAGGAACAGATTGAAAGTCGCGTGGAGTAGGTGCTTTTGCTTTCCGCCATTGCGTTACTACAACAAGGACCAGGGGACATCTCCATCCAACCCAGTCAGACAGGGCCCTACCTGCCAGCTACTTCTCTTGTGTAGGCTGGGAGGCTGAATCTACCACCTCCTTTGCAGAGGACAGGGGTGGGAGTCCTGACGCAACTCCTGCATGCATGCTGCCCAACGGGGAGCTGGTAAAGGGCCACCTTGTTAATACTGGCTGTGGTCCAGAGACTGGAACAGCATGGGTTAGTGCATCATTTATCAAGGCTGATAAATCCAGCTGCAAGAAGCGGGCACAACAGGTCATGCTCCACTGCCCAGCATGCTCCAGGGCTGCTGCTTGCCCTCCGCGGACTCCCTCTGCCTTGCCAAGCTCAGCTGGCAGAAGAAAAAAGCACATGCATGAAAGGGAGATGCCACTTCACACAGGGCAATGAGACACAGATGTCAGACCACACATGACAGAGGCAGCACACACAGCTCGGCAAGGGGCAGCGGGGCTCACCGCAATGCTTTTGCCTGGGAAACAGCTAGTGGTAGGTGGTAGATAGAGAACACAACCTAGTGAGTTCGAGAAGGAGCAGCTTCTAGGAACAGGGTGAGGGGATGTAGCCAAAGCAGGCAGGCCACAGGCTTCCCGTTCAGTTACAGCTCTCATGGTTGCTTTGCTCCATTGTTGTTGATGCTGGAGGCCCCCAGGGATAACGCTGTGTCTCAGTACTGTACAACACTCCTTCAAGGAACAGGCTCTGCACACGTCCCCCCTGCAGATCTCAATGCCAACTGCTTTGCTGGGTAACGTCCATATGAATGGAGGTTATTAAAACACTCAGCAGCCTTTACTCCAGGGCTCTTCCCTTTAGATCAACCGTATTCTTCCTCCAGCACATTTCCGCCCACGCTCCACTGTGCTAAGGTTGGTTGTGCACCACCACTGGGTTGTGTCTTTGCTTGGAGAGGGTTTAGCCTGTACAGTGTTAGCTGCTTGGCCCGAGGGCGGGAGGGAGTTCCTGGGGAGCATTCCTGTGGGTTCCCTCTCACGGCACCCTGCTCGGGCATCAGCTCTGCCCTGCCAGCAAGGAGGGAGGTTGCTCTGAGAGCTTTTTCTGTTCTCCTCTGGGGATTAGTGGCTCAAGCCACCGCCAGCAGAAAGGGGCACTGCACCATCAGGTGTACCTTCTTGGTTAAGCTGGGATCTGCCTGGATTTTTACAATTTCTCTTCTGCTCTGCAGCTGAGAAGGAAGAGGAGGACAATGAAATGTGAGGAGAGGAATGCAGTGGCCTTGGCTGTTACTCTGGGAGTCTTGTCAGGGACAGATGATGCAGAACAGCCCAGCTCTGATGCAGCAGGGAGGCAAGCAAGAAGTCCCCCAGCACTAGGCATGGGGGGGCAGGAAGACATACACCAAGCCCCACTGGGAGGTCTGAATAAGCAGAACACCTTTCAGACAGAGACCTGAGACCCAGAAAATCCAGACAAGTCATGTATAGCTATGGAGACCCAGGAGGAGAGAACTGAGCTCTGTCAGAAGAGGGCCATGACGGGAACACTGGTCTGGGGAGGGAGTTGGCATAATAAGGACAATTCTAAGGGTTACGGGAGGTGATGCTGAGAGGCAGGGTGGTCCTGGGGCTGAGGAAGAAAGCTGCCACAAAACAGCACACTCAGCTGCCAAATAAGCCATATTGAGTTAAGACTAAATTATTCCCTCTGCAAATCATTGATCCCCCCCTCTACTCCCCCACTTCAACTCTTGCCAAACAGATAAATCTTGCCAGCACTCCTCCCTTGGATTAATTCAATCCACTTGGCTGCGGAGACCAGAGGTCCCAGAGAGGCAGCCAAACTTCAGCTTAGCCACAGCAAGGGTCTGCACCACGTGAGCCTCCCTTGGCCGTTACTGCCTCCTCCCAGGCAGGTCTGCTTTCTACCTGGGTATCAGTCAACTCAGAAAACATGCCCTGGTCCTCACACACAGCTTCATACTGTGTGATATGTAAACACACCCATTAATGGGGAAAGTCTCAGCAAAGGAGAGAGCCAGCTCACAGGTGGCAACAGCGGAGCAATGTGACAAAATGAGCCCCTTAGGGAGTATGGCAGCTCCCCTTGCCCTATCAACCTCTTTCCAGCCGGGAGCTGTGTGGGTACCGAGGGCTCGCTGTATTCCAGCAGGTGTAGGCAGCTGCCTTTCCTGCCATAAATGCTTTACTGGTGCAGCAGCAGCCTTTTCTCCTGTTGACACCGGAGCAAGAGCAGGGTCCCTCTCCACACTGTGTATCTGGCTTTTCTGCTCCCACCTCGTGGATCATGCTGCCCCTCAAGACTGCAGAGCCATCTGCGTGTCCTACAACTGCAACTCCCTATAGAAGAGCAAGCTCAGTGCATGTTTGTTTCTGTGAGTTCAACTCATTCATGCCTAGACATGAGCTTGTTGAGCCAAGGTATTCCCAGACACCTCCCCAGAACTCAGCAGTGAACATTAAAACACAACAACCAAAAAGCAGCTTGCCAAGGGCATGTGGCATCCTATCCAAAACCAGAGAGTACCCGAGTTGTGCTATGGGCACTTGGACCATGCCCAACAATAGAGAAGTAGTCAGTCCAGCAAGACTGAAGTGTTCAGCACGGCACAAGCCCAGACTAAATAATCTCCTGGGTCCTTTCCATTTGTTTTCTAGGATGCTGCACAGCGAGCGGGAAAGCCTAGGAGTACAGAAGTGCTCTTGCAAAGAAAACACAACATTTTCTGTGTTCCCTACCCCAGCTTTCCACTGATAAACAACTGCAGCATCAAACACAAAGTTTGCAGGAAGTCAGCCTGCCTCACGTGGGCCGGGCTCCCTGGACATTCTGCATCTGGGAAGAGCCAATGTCTGGAGGCTCAGGAGTTATTAACCATGGGACAACCTGGGTAGGAACGACTTCCAGGATTGCTACATGAGCACGGAGATTTGTGCCCAAGCCTTCTCGGTGCACAAAGCTTTGAGGGTTTCCAAGTAGCAGCTGAGCACAGAGATTAAAAGGATCAGGAGCTCAGCACTCTTGACTGATTTTGTAATCAATCCATTGCTGCCGGTTTTCCTCCTAGCTGCACAACACGCTCGGTGCCAGAACTCCCTGTCTTACTTGGACACTTGGGGGAAACACACCCTTGAAGGGCTTGCAGCAAACAAGATCTTCTACCTGCTTCTCGCCTTGCAACTTAAGGAATGGAAGGAGAAATCAAAACAGAAACCCCAGCATGCGTTCCCTCAATCCTACCTGTCATCTTGTTGGTCCAGGGTAAGGAGTACTCCAGCAGGGACTTCAGGACTTCAGGAAAATCCAGGGCAGCGGGGCCCCCGGCGCTGTTGCAACTTGACATGTCCTGTCCTGGGACTGCGCTAGAACGGCTAAGGGAGCGCCAGGTGCCTGGCCACCAATGTAACACCTCACTCGCCTGGGTGTTGTAAGTAGGCTCGGAGGCGCCCGGAGCGGGCTTGTCAAACTACTCCAACTGAGAGAAAAAACAAGGAGGAAGGGAAGGAGCCTGGCGGAGATGCAGTTTGCCTGGCTGTCTTCACCTCCCCCTCTCCCACTCTGAAGTGGCCAATTGTGGAAATAGCTTGCAGCCTCACAGGGCTGGGCCGGGCGGCTGGCCAGCATGGTTTTACAGGGCCTTTCCCAGCCAATCCGGCAGCAAAGAACTGGGCCAGTTATCTAACTTTGCAAAGGCAGCACCCTTTTCCTTCCCAAGGTNGGGGCGGGAAGCAAGCGCACGCTGTCAGGGGTACACGCATCAGCTGCAAACGTAACAGCAGAGGGATCCTCTGAAGTGCTCTCGAGAGGCTCTGAGGAGCGCCGAGATGTGCAGTCTGCTCCGTGGAGATATATATGCTGTCTGCATCTGCCTGCTAACTTTTTAGCTCTCTGAGATGCAGACAGTGGCAATATTTGTATATGATCCAAGACTTACTCTGCGTCCCTCCTAAGTCAATATTGATAACAGCGTAAGGCATCTTTCTTATCAAGTGTGCATCATCCCCAAAATGCAGAATTTCTCTTCATAAGTGGCACAGAGTTTCATCAGAAGGCAAACAGCTTCCTCCTGGAGCAGCAATGTAAGGCAAGAGAGTTCATGCACCCTGCAAATAAATACTCTGATAACAGCTGGTTAAGTAAGATCTTCAGCATACAAAGCCCCTCCTCTCCTGTTAGTGAAGTTTTTTAGCATGGAGGGATGGATTGGAGACAGGAGGATAAAGGTCTGATCTTTATCAAGATCTGGCTTGGGAAGGAGCATCTTACATGTGCTGGGGTCTTCTTTTTTGCTGGGTGTGATAATTAGAACAGAAGCGCCTTTATTTCGCAGTTTGCTCCTGTCCATTTTGCCAGGCTCAGCCTTACAGCACCAGTAAAGTTGGTAGGAACCAGGTATTCCTACACTGGTCTGTAAGCTCCAGCTCTCAGGGACAGCCCAGCAAAACTGTGCGTGGCTCTGAACATGGAAGTAGCCTGAGTGAAATCAATAGGATTTTTCTTGTGCCTAAAATGAAGCATTTCACTGGCCCAGAATTTAGAGTCTTGAAAAGTGATAGGGTTTTGCTCACTCCTGGTGGCATGGTGTTTGGTCCCATAATGAAATGCATTTGATTTAACCCCACAGAAACAAAAAAGAAAGAATTACCTAGCCAGGCTGGGTGGTTGGGAATTTCAGATTAGCTGGGGAAGTTTCATGATCTAGATCCCAATATAATCAGCTCAGAAATCACATGGTAGATGCTTTGGTAGAATTCTTAATTACAATAGAACTACATTACAACCTCTTGGGGTTTTCCCTGTATTTTGCTCCCCTCACACCCCCAGAGACAATGTAAGAAAGCAAACAGTGATAACCATCAGTGGTGACGCCATTCAAGGAGAACAGGCCCCTACTAACCCCAGCCCATTACAGTGTCCTCCACCCACCCAAACCTGCAGACAGTAAATAGACCCTGCAAACATTCTTGAAAGTCAGTGGATTCTGGCCGCTGGGAGCAAGAAAAGTGATCACATCTCTGCCTCCTGGAACACAGTCTGCCAGCAGTCCATGTCCTTTCCCAAAATCTTCTGGTACATTCAGGCTGGTCAAGGCAGACAGAGTAGGGTCACTCAATCCTGCCAGGCATTGCTAACATTTGGGAGAGCTACCGTTATATGTGCCGAGGCCTGCTTCTCATCAAATCATGGCAAGGTAAAGTGACTGCGAATGTGGTAGATGCCAAATGCCAGGTGCAGCCGGACCTCCTGGTTTTGCCCCAGGCTCAAACTTGTCCTGAAAGCTGGACAAACATCTGACTGCATGTCTGGAGGCACCCAAGGACTTCACAGCAGATGCCGCAGCAATTGACTGACATTTATGGTTTCAGAAAATGAAGAAGTTCATTGAGAGGAAATTGTCACTTAGCATTTTGAATTATTAGCCTGCAATGGACATCTACAAGTGTTTTTTTGGAGATTAGAGAGCACATATATCACCTTGTGTTTGCCCACAAAGTCTCTTGCCAACACTGTGTGGCCTTCTTGATTCATAATCCCTGAAAATCAAGCTCCTGCCCAGGAGAAGAGTGTGGGTAACATCACTAGTAGGATGCATAAATGCTGCCCTGACTTCAAGCCCCAGGGAAGCAGAAACAGTACTATGGAGTAGAGTCATAGCAGTGGGGAGTGTCCGTTTGCCCTTGTGTCCTGCTATGGAGAGTGCTTGAGCTGCTTTAGCAAACGGAGTTGAAATGTTGGCTCTGGAAAGCTGCAGGCATGGCCACAGATTGCATCATTTGTGCTGGCTGCACTGTTATCAGAGCAGATCAGATTGTTATTTATTATTATTGTAATCCCATGTTAGTGGAGGTCTCAGCAGCTCTGCTCCTTCACTCAGAAGCCCAATCAGCCTTTAGCAGCACATTTTCTCACAGACTCAACCAGCCATAGTCAACTTATGCTTGCTCTAAGTGGGTGACACACAGAAGGGGGCACCTAATGTGATGGAGAAGGCCAAACTTGGGGAACACCAATTTAAATGACAGAGGCCAGGGCTACCTTCAGTGTCTTTTCTCTAGGTCTCCCAGTGCAGCTACCCACACCGCCGGCAGTGCTGCTGGGCCCCTCGGCACATTTGCCCAAGGGGCATGTTCAGCAGTGCCATGGCTGCACACAGTCCCAAGGGGAGGAGTGGGGGCCCTTCAACATTTGCCTTGGTCCATGGTATCCCTCCTTTTACATTTTCATTCCAAAGAGTTGCTTTGTTTTAAGCACAACCAAATTCTTGTACCTTGCTTCCCTGCCAGCTTCACTTCTCTGCAGTGCTCAGTTACTTCTGTTGGTACCAGGGCATGTAAATGTCTCTTTTTAGACCCCTAATTTCAAGACCTGCCTGGATGCAGTCCTAAGTAATGTGCTCTAGGCATTCCTGCATCAGCAAGGGAGTTGGACTAGATGATCTCTAGAGGTCCCTTCCAACTCTAAAAATTCCATGATTCCATGATTCCGTGAATTCTACTCTTGTCTTTAGAGGGATGTCTCTATGGAGGTCTGTCATCAGGCTTGAAGTACACTGGGAACTGCAGAGCACTGCTGCTCAGATGTTACTGGTAGGTACAGCCTTCCTGGCAGTTTGAGACCCTAGGGAATAATTTCAGACATTCACACTTCTCTGATACAACCCTGTTCATTACAAGGAGCTGGGCGATGGGGCTTTTTGTGCATCTCTCCAAGTTGCCATTTTTCCTGCAGCCCCAGGATGGCTCCCACAACTCCTTCACAGGGCCACATCCACAGTGCTTCTGGATCTGCTTTTCCACTGCCTCCCCTCCTGCTGGTGTCTTGGAGTCACCCTCAGCCCTGAAAATGAGACAGTGGCACAGCTGAGTGCCTCCTTGGGCCAAAACTCCTGCAAATTGTCTCTGTGAGTCTTGTACTTGGTGTGGCACTTGGCTGCACACTGATTTCTGAGGCCACCATTACAGAAGGGAACTTAGTTGTTTATTATGAGCATCTGAAAGCACATCTTGCAGGGAACCCACCAGCAGCAGTGACATTTGACCAAAGAAAGGCATTAATGGTTATTATTACTAATTGCTGTTATCTTAGTTTCCTCAGATGAGATGAAAGCTTGGCTTGATAATCTAATGGAATGCGTCCTCTTAGAAAATAAAAAACTTTTTTGTGTGATTTTCTAAGGACACAAAGCTTACACAACAGCATTATCTCTCCATCCCTCCATCCCTCCCTCCCTCGTTCCCCAGAACAGGCTACTCACTTTGGCAAAGGGATAAATATATTTAAATATCTTTTTATATTTGAAACATAAATTTGGAAGAAGAGAGAGTCAAATTAATGCCTCCTCAGAGAGAAAACCTGCTGTTGTTTGTTCTGTTTGATTTGGGGCACGTGCATTGGCAGCCAAAACCCCAAAGCACATGCTGCCCCTGGCAGGCAACAGTGAGGGGAGAGGCAGAAGCCAGCAGCACTGAGGGGACTTCGTGGTGACAGACAAGGAATGTTACTTACCCTGAGGTGTATCTGGAAATAAGGACAAAAATCTGTGGAAATCTCTAGAAGCTTCACAAATCCTGCTGCTCTTGAAACAGCTTTCTTTTTTTCAGTCACCCAAGACCATTCACCTTAGCAGCACAGCCATTATTCAGAAATTTCCATGTCACCTCACACGGGGATGTCTTCTGCTGCAGGTCCCACAGATCAGACCTACTCCTCATGGTCTGTGTGGAAGCTCCAGGCCCACCCACGGGGTTTGGGTCTTGAACCAAACCCAGCTTGGTACATGGTTTCCTCTTTCTTCTTTTATCCAAGCAAACCCTTTGCCAGAGGTCAGCCACTGCCTCTTTGCAGATATCCGTAATTTTTTTATTCTTATACTAGCTCCTAGGACAAATGCGCACTCCACTGACAGCTGCCAGAATTAACTATTTATTTGCATAGTGCATTGGGCTTGATAGGGAATTTTGTTCACCTTGGCAGAGCCGGCAGGTTGAGTTCCACTGTGGCCTTTCTGAAAGGATGCTTGTCCTGCATCCCAGCACCTTGTCTTCTACGGGGTTGAGATGCTGCTGCTAGTGGCAATGGACATCTACAGAGCTACAAGGACACACAGAATGACAGCAGCAGGGAAAGCTGTGGCCAGACCAGCGGTGTCTGCATCCACAGCAGATTACTTTAAAAGAAAAGGAGGTGGGAGAAGGAACAACAAAGCCCGTGTGGGAGGGTGGACAGATGAGGGTGGTAAGAGTGGGACTGGGGCTCTGTGTTGGCTAAAGACTCTGCCTGGCAGCTGAAACGCAGGCATGTGACCCTTCGGGCACTTTTGATGGTATCAACAAGGGGCACAGACGTGCAGGCTTGATGAGGCCTTGCACTGAGCCCCCTTCCCAACTCTGAAGGGGCTGTCCCTTCCCCAGTCAGGGTATTGCACGCATACACGTGCATACATACATGTACATGTGTGCCTATCTCACTGTGTGGAGGAGCAGCGCTGGGATCCCCGAGCAAATGGTGCAGCTCAGCGGAAGGAACCGCCTTTTGCCTGAAGCAAAAGGATTTCTAAAGACTAATTCCCCCAAATGAGTGCCAAAAACCTAATGAGCTTTGCTTCCCCAACCCTCCCACCAAGATATTCCCCCCTTCTCGGGGTGCCCACGTGGCAGCTGGGCTCACCGCAGCTCTACTCCTCTGCACGTGGCCTTCCCCTGTGAGGTGCCATTTGCCAGAAGACTAGGTGCTAGGCAGGGAGAAAACGTGAGAAAGACTTGGAATCACCAGAAGTTGTGCTGCCCTGGGCAGGAAGGACACCTAGAGCTGTCTTTGTGCATTTCCCTGCTTCGGAAACGCTCTGGGAGCCTGGGCAGAGCCGGCTTTGGGAGCTTTCGGAACAAGCCTTGGCACGAAGCAGAGCCCAGGAGGTGCCAAGAGCAGCAATAAACCAAGGTCTTTAAAGCAGGATGGGGAAATCCAAGGACAGTGATTGCTGGGCTTCTGCCAGGGTCTGTGGGAGACGGTTGGGTGGGACAACAAGGAAGATACATGCTCCTCCGTCTGCTTCCTTCTCAAAACGAAGAGGCTGGCTCTAAGGACCTCAGCTGTCCCTCAGCCTTCCCTTCCCAGGCTTATTCACCTCTCCTGGGAACGACGTGGCCCCAGGCAGGAGCACAGATCCTGCAGCACCATGATCCAAGAGGTCAGAGCCCAATGGACAGATACAGAAGTCAGCTGAGCCTGGGGAAAGCATGTGGGCTGAGACAGAACCGATCCCCCAGAAGCCTGGGTAGTCTGGCTGCCAACGATCCCCAAAAGCCAAGATATGAAAGCCCGGGTCTTGAACAGGAGAAGATCCAGCCTGCTGAAAGCCTCTTTTGAAACACTGCTTCTGTATTGAATCCCCACCACAGCTCCCAGGGGCAACATCCAGCTGTGTTGCAGTTATCCTCAAGCTGTTTGTCTGAGGAAAACTAAGGCCATCTTGCTCCTGCGGAGGCAAGACTTTCCCTCTCTGCCTCTGAGCTTCGCTGGGGTACAAAAAGGGGAGCGTGCCTTGATATTCAATTAGAGAAACTATGCAGCTCTTCGTCCTTCCCGACCATCTGCCTGGAGGGCCCCAGCACTACAGAAAGCCCACAGCTAAGGCAGACAGAGGAAATCCACAGAGACCAAGGGAAATACACCAAAGAGCACCTCCAGCGCTGAGTATTTTTTGTGTTCCAAGCAAGCCAAATCTACGCTGGCATCCTGGTTTAGAGATTTCTATCCCAGCCCTGGGTAAACATCATTTTTGGGAGGATTAATCCAGATGGTAACAAATAACCCTATTTCCTGGGACTGTCTGCTATGTCTGTGCCTCCTAAGGCTCTCAGGGAAAAGTAGTTTCCTTGGGTGCTGCCACCCATAAACTAAACTGCACAGAGGAGCACCCATGGAAGGGGCAGTCTCAGGAGCTGCCAGGGCTAGGACTGCTGCAGTGGGAAAGGAGTCAACTGGAGCTGTCATCTCATCTGATCCCTGCTCTTGTCCTTGCTGCACCTGGATCTGCTTTCAGCAAACACCACCGCTGCCCTGGGGGCACCAGGACCTGCTGCTCCTGCCTGGAGGGGGAAGTGCAGAGAAGCGAGAGGTCAGAATCCATCTGGGAAGGGAGAGAGGGTATTTGGAGTGGATGGGCCCCGTCCTGTCTTGGGCAGAAAGGGTGAGGCTGGATGACACATGGCACAGAGCTCCTGAGCTGTGCCCACAACTTTCCAGGAAGCCTGAAGAGCTAGCTGCCCACAGGACCTCTGCCCAGAGCCACCCTACAGGCATCCAACCAAGTCTATTCAGCACCTTCCTCCTCCCCACACCAAATGGCTGTCTGCTCCAGCTGGTGTTGCTGCAGCGCTTCCTCCTCCACTTCCCTCCCACCAGTCACTCCCATCCAGCCCTCTTTTACCATTTACTTAGCACATCACTTTCTGCCCAATGTTTCCCCTGCAAAAACCCTCCATCCCAGCAAGTGACCAGCACACCTCCCCAGGTTACAGCTCCTGCAAGACAGGAACCATCTCCTGCTCTCTGGGCACAGGACACAATGCAACACGGCCCTGTTCTTGGTTGCAATGGCTGCAGCAAAGACAATTAAGAGTGATGACAGCATTTGCATCACCTGCTGTCACTGCCCAGAAATGTTTCACTAAAATGTGGGCAGACAGACTCAGTCACAGAATTGCTTAGGAATCCCATCTGCAGCTTGTACACTTTGCAAGGCAAACTCCCTCTGCCAGGCTGCTGTGTGATAGCATTAAAAGTCTTCAGTACGAAGCCTTCCTCCCACCTCTCAGGGGTCTCTACCCCCGCTCCTCTCAATCCTCCCGTCAGACCTGGATCCTTGCTGGCTGACCTGGGACTCTCCCCCTTGTCTTTGTATCTGCAGAAGTTCCTAGGAGGATCTGAATACTGAAGTCACTGCTCCTTTCCCTGCCTCTTCAAAATACAAGTTTATTTGCTTCAATGACGAAACACTGGTGAGGAGGGGTTACAGCTGAGGCTCAAACTTGCAAGGAAAACACTGTTGCTTTTCTCCTCATGCTTTGTTTGCCTTGCAGTTTGACAGCTGTGGTCCCTGTTGTCCTGGAAAAGCTACCCTCACTCTTGCCAGCACAGCCTCAGTAATCTGTGGCGGGTAAAACTAATGCCTCTCACGTTGTACCTTCTCAGTAGATGCGCCTTAGCAGCGCACTGGTCTCCTCATTCCCTCTGCACTACAAGCTCGTATTCAGGCCTCTCCTCCTATGACCAGAAGGACATGAGTCCTTGTGTCTGTATCCAGGCTCATCAGGGAAATGTGTAACAAATCTCCTCTCCTGAGGGCTCACTGGATACGACCTTCTGGTCACTCTACCCGTTTATACAGGAGTAGCAGGGTGTCTCCATGGGACTTCCTTGTCTTTGCTGCATCTCCAGTTTTGGCTTTTTCAAGAATCCCAGATCAATCTGCATCATGATGGATTTGAAAAATAAACAAAACAGTTTTATTAATAAATGTTTTCACACTGACCTCTTTCCCCAGGTGCGATCTTCACCACACAGCATCCTCTCCAGAGGTAATCTGCACCGATACTTCTCATGGCCCAAGCTCCATGCGACTCGTGGGTAGGGCTAAGGGCATTTTCCTTGGCAGGGTGCACGCTGACAGGCAAAAGAACTGGCTGACCCAGTTAAACAGACCAGTTTACATGGCAGAACAACCTCTATATGAAGCTGATTACAAGACCTGATTACTGGGGGTTTCAAAACACAGGTTGCCCGAACACCTGTGTTAATGCACAGCGTGTAGATTCTTGGTGTTGGGGGAAAGAAAAAAAAAGATCTTAAATACACCTAAAGTTCAGCAGAACTGTACATCTGATGGAGAACTGCAGAATCTGTTAATACACACATGGGCAATTTTCCACTCAGCAAGAAGAGCAGTAGATTATACTTAAAGATGGGAGAAAGCGAAAATGATCCAATGCTTAAAGTGCTCCCTTTGCTTCCCTCCTTACAGCAGGGAAACCTGAAACCAAGATAAAAATCCTTTGCGGGCTATTTGAAAAATGCAAGCACACGCTGGATCAGGAGAGGGTTTAAAGTGCACACTTTTATTTTCTATTACAAAGGCTAAAAGAAGCAAGTTTGTTTTTCTTTTTTATTTAAGAACAAAACCAAAATGTTGTTAAAACATCTACATTATTATCCTGATACTAGACCTTATGAAAGATACTAAGTTCTTTTTTAATAGTAAAGCGTGGTATTCTTAAATTATATTAATACAAAGACGTATTAAAGGACTCAAAATCATTACTACCCAGCTCAGAACTGCAGCATCCCCTTCCTATCTTTTCCTTTCACTTGCTAAAATCCATCCATTTTTGACATACAGTTTCATACAAGCTAAGTAGGGTATTTTTTGGTTTTTTTTTACTTCCCCCTGTAAAGGCCAGGTTAGCTCCAACACCAGTGTCACTTAAATCCCTCCCCCACCGAAGGATTTGGGAAAAGATTTCCACTAAGTCCTTCAGTACTCAACAAGCTGATGTAAATCAAAGTCTCTGCTCTGTGTGAGTGTGTGTGTCTGTGGTGATTTTACAGGATATGAGATTTTCTTCTAATGTTATAAAATTAAAACATCACTTCTTTTGTTAGTAACACTCAAATTTGATTCTGTGCTGCAAAATTTTCTTCTCTCACATGAATGAAGAAAAGAGAGAGTTATCACAGAGTCTTGTGAATACAGCGCTATAGCAGCCCTACAACTTGTGGTTTATCTGTTGTAGAGCCGTGAGCACTGAGCAGTTCTGCTGGGAGTACATAACGTGCTGAAGAAAACCCTCTCGGCTTGATAAAGCGAGCCTGGGAAGTCAAGTGTGAAACTTCCTGCCTTTCACAATGTCCCTTTAAATACTATAAGCAAAGCCTTATTAAAACTTTACTCGCTAGTTAGCAGTATAATACTCTTTCACTGAGATGGGACTGCGAGGACATCCTAGGGGGTTTCAAAAATGTGAACAGGGAAACCTGTCCCATCTCAAAATTTATACCTATCTATATAAAACCCTCCCCTCTGTTATTTCCCTTTCCCTAACCCGAATAAAAGTCTTCATATTTAAACTGGAGATGCTGCGTTTCCTGGCCTGAGTCCTTTTCCTTTACCCTCATTTAAAAGATTTCTTCGATACCACACACATATAATATTATATAGAGCGATATATTTAATACCTGTGTATATATGTTTCATGGGAGGGGTCACATATATACACACTAAAACAAGTCTGGTGACAAAGTACTGCAACACCACAGACCAGGTTATCATATCAGGGAAAACAAAAAGAGATACTCGACGCAAATCCTGTGACCGTGGGCCTCCCTCACCTCACGCTCGCTTGCCCTCTCCCCGCCTCGGCCCCAATCCAAACCTCCAAAGCCCCGCCGAGCAGCTCAGCTCTCATCGCAGAGATGGGGAGAGGGGACAGCGACCCACTCTGTAACCTAAACAAGTTATTGTATGAGAAATCATGGCGCAGTGAACGCTAGAGTCACACTAGAGATGCAGATTTGTTTTACAAATAAAAACACATGCCAGTGTTCCTCAATCCAGATTCACTTCCTTGGCGCCTCTGCCCAAGAAGAGCAGAACAAGATAACCCAGGAGCTGATGCCTACCTCCTCCCCTGTCTCTCTCTGTTTATAAAGTTGACCAGTTGAGCACAAGGAGCACCAGGAGAAGGTACAATCTGGGCAGTTCATGGCCAGATTGTATTTACCACAGATACATCACTGCCAGCCCCAAGGCCGCTGAGCTTGCTGTCCTAGGAGACTCTGTATTGAAAAATGCATCCCCTAAAAAAGGCTGGGAGGGAGATGTATTTGTGTTTTGAGTGGATGGTGCCATCCATGCATGCAAAACTGCAGAGCAGAGCTGGACTGCAGAAGAAAGAAGGAGAGGGAAGCTCAGGACAGGACACACGTTTACTGCTTACAGGATGAGACTGCCAGAAAGGACAAGGCCGGCATACAGAGCAGTACTGCTTCTCACCACTGCCACTATAAAAGCCAAAAATCCTGGCTCAGCATCACTGGTTCCCCCATCATGGCGCACATCAGGCAGGACCCAGGAGCAGGTGCACGGCTGGGTCCCACTGTGCCACACCCTCCACCATGGTCCCTGCCCTGGGTCACATCCTGGCTGCGCTGTGCATCCGCCAGCTCCCTGTGTTGGCTCCGAGGAGGAGGGGGCTGGACCCCAGTGCTCATAAGCGCCCTTCCAGCTGGATTCCCATTAGCAAAGCATCGCCCATGCTGCTCAACAGTGTCCTTTTAAATGGGCACCCACCCAGTTCTTCCGGCAGTGCACGGAAAAATGCAGCTCTAAATAACCAGTAACACATGCCATTTAAAGAGCAAGAAGGGAACCCCATTACCTCCCTCCCTCTCTTCAGAACACAAGCTGACACAGAAACACAGGCTCCTTCCTCCTGACCAACACTGCTACATGGAGTACGGTGACACAGGGTGCGTCAGTCTCCAATACACTTTCTAGATGGCTTCAGTCTTACTTGCACAAGTCACACCAGCCAAAAAACCAAGCCAAAACTACCCAGCCTGAATACCTGTTGCACACTGAGAAAGACATCTAATGAGGAGTCACCAATTTGCTTTCTGGATACAGTCAGCTGAAACGGTCTGAAGTCACCCACAATCCAGTTCCCACTGCTGCAAGCAGTTTTATTACTTTGCTGCTTTTAGCTACACTCTTCATACCAGACAGCTGTTACCCTCCTCAGTGCCAGCTGATGCTTCAGGGCAATACTGACAGCAGGAGCTTAAGCCAAGATGTTTTAAGCCAGATCTAGTGGTTTTCCTTCTTCTGCACCTCAATTCCTAATTCTTCTGGTACTGAACTCCCAGGAGAGCAGGCCAGCTGCAGCAGCGTAAGTGGGGCTTGCTCTGCAGCACTGAGAAAAGTAGCACATGAACTTCACGGTCACCTTTTCACCTGATGTCTGGCCCTTTCTCTCAGCTTTGTCCTCCAGACCTCTGCAGCCACACTCCAAATTGAAGGGCAGGAGAATGACACAAGAAGAAATTCTCCGATTCGCAGCCCAGTACAGACTGGATTAATTTCTTTGAATGAAGGACAGCAAAAACAAAAAGATGGAGAGGAAGGAGAATTTGGGGGAAAGAAGAGAGAGAAGACAGATCACAAATTCAGTGAGCATGGCATTCGCTGGCCAAGGAGAATCAAATTCACGATTTCATTCACCACTAATTAATCATCGTCTCATAATCTTAAAACAAAAGAAAATAAAAAGTTCTCTTTTGCGAGACACAGATCTCGCTCTCCCTGCTACTGCCACTCTTGCAAAACCTGCCCCATGTTTCTCCAGCCAACAGGCTCCCCCCCAACCCTTACTATACACCATCCCGCAATAGGAAGTTGTATTTCCCGAAGTCGTCATCCCTGGGGCAGAGCAGCATGTCCTTGCGGGCTTTGGCCAGTTTCTGTTTCAGCACCTCTCTCCGGTCTAGCCACTCGGTCAGCTCGTCCTGGCCATGGGCATAGCGACACTCCTCTCCTTCGGGGCAGGCCTTGCTCTTCTGGAACCTGCTGGCACAAGGAGCGCAATCAGGAGGGCACCTCCAGGATAGGGTTTTGAGCTCCCCATCTGGGACACTCGATCAGGGCCCACCAAAACATGCTGTGAACTTTCCTTTCTAAGGGTGAAGCGATTCTCCTACAAACCCACGTGCAGCCAGGGTTTGTATGGAGGCTGGGCACAGAAACAGAGCAGCAAACAGAGCAACGTCTATGAGGGGATTTAGTCAACAGAAGAAAACCATGTGAGCTGGAACTGGACCAGCAGGGATGAGGAGAAACCACCACACAAGAAAGGAAATGCCAGGTAACAGCCATGAGAGACAGAGCCTTCTCTCTAACCAAAATGACATTTCTAACCATCACAAGCCTTCTGAAGACACCTCAAGGCACTGATTCAGAGGGCATGAGACATTCAAACCACTTAATAAAGCACCTGGGATTCCCCCAAGCATTGGGCCAAGCAGATTGTTCAGCAGCCTGAGAGCTGAAAGCATCCTGGCTATGGAGAGCACAGGTGCAGATATGAAGCTCGCTCTCCTTTTCTAAAGCTCAGGAATGTATTTTTACCACTCGGTAGTGTGGCTGAACACCTCTGGGGTCCAACAGCAGCCTCACCATCACCCAGATCTGTCAGCTCATCCCACTCCTCCTCCAAGCAAAGTCCCTGTGGACTCTGTGAGAGGAGGAGGAGGTGGTGAAGGAGTAGGAGGGATGACAGGCCTTGGACCTGTTGCCCATCCTTGCAGCAGCAGCACAGGAGGGAGATGAGACAGTACCTTTCACAGAGCCGGAATTCGCCCATGGGGAAGCGGTAGCTCCAGCAGCTGGAATCACTGTCTGAGGTGAAGACCTTCTCTTTGTGCTTCTCCGACTGGATGTGCTGCTGCCATTGCTTTTTGCTGTTGCTGTTCTTCCCGCAGAGCCAGCAGTGGTAGCCCATCTAACCGGTGCAGACAGGGGAAAGGGCCAGTCAGTGTGTTAACAGTCCCACCCATCAGCCTTCCCTGTGGTGGCACTGCCTCTCTCCCTCTCCTTCCAGAGCACCATGGAAGCTCTACTCAGTCTATGACCTCCTGCACTTCCCTGCCATGTCATCTTCAAGACATCATGCTGCCACTAAGAGGGAGTAGAGAAGATGCTTTGTTGAGGTCTACTTACAGCTCAAACAGGCTCGGAGAACATGGCAGGTCAGTTCACTGACATGGTCCCCCCTGCCCCTACTGTGGCCCAGGTGGGGTCTGACTGCAAGGCCCCCAGGTGCACAGGCAACACAGGACTCTTCAGGAGTACAAACCCTTACACCAGCCACCACCCCTGGGCTAAGGAGACACATTTGCCTCTAGTTTTCCCAGGCTCCTGACCCAGCTCTTCTCCAGCCTTCTCCCTCTTTTTTGATAGGCCAGCAGTGGCTTTGCCAACTTTCCCAGGAGCACGCAGGAACCCTGGGGAGAGGCTGAGCCCACGCAAAAGGGAACCTAAGGTAGACTCCTACTGACTAAAGGATTAATAGAAAAGCCGTTGTGGAGCCTTGCTGACCCCAGGTCAATCCCTTCCAACATCATTTGTGCTGCCCTTGCTGTGCTGCTCCAAGCTGCCTGTTTAACCTACCATGGGGTCCTTCCCACAAGAGCAATGCAGTCCCTGCTAGCTCACACAGGAGAGGGGCAGGCTGTCAGCACCAAGGAGGAGGAGGGATGAAGGACAAGAGATCAGCTGATTACCATGATGTCAGCGTAGTCAGTGGGCATCTGGATCTGTTTCTCTCCTTCTCGCGAGGTGAGCGGTGTCCCCTCTCCAGGCTTCCCAGGATTGTGTTTCTTTAGCCACATGTCATAGGTCTGCTGCATATCTAGTACTGCACAAAGGCGACCCATGAAGTCACTCAGACAACCTCCTGCACTGTGCACAAACTACGAGAAAAGGACGAACGCTGGGATAGCCCTTCCCTTCCCTCTCCTGTGCAGCAGTACCTGCCATCAGACTGAAGGCCTGTGCTCGGGAGGCTCTATGTCACCTGCCCAGATGAGAGCCCTGGGGAGGGGAACCAAATTCACACCACACTGCCCGGTGTCGCGAGGTGTCTTCTATGAGTTGAGGGGCAACTGTGACCACAGCCACACAAAGTATTCAGTAAGGAGGGAAAGTGCCCCAAGGTCTCCATGGACTTCACCTCACAAGGTGATTCTCCAACAGGCCTGATTCTGCTTGACCTCAGCAGATACCTCACTCCAGCCAGGGAGCTAAGGCAGGGGCTGGACTCAGATCTTTCCCTTCCCTCTAAGCCCAAGCTTCATCCTTAGCACTCAAGAGGGAAGAGAGCCCTTAAGCAAGCTGGCCACAGGAAGCACTGGGGAGGGGAGGAAGACCTAATGATAGCCTGCCCCAAGTTCAAAACCTGCCCAGAGGAGTGCACTCAGTGTCTCAGTGCTTTTGGTTTAAAACCCACTCAGCATACCAGTGGGAAGGGAAATTTTGGGTGGAAGCTTTGACTGCATATCTGCCTTTCCTTCCAAGATCAGCTCCTGAGACAGGCTATGGAAACACAAATGTTTGCAGACACTGATGCAATGCTGTAAGTGCAATGCGTTAGTGATTTACTCCTTAATAAATGGGTAATTGCGGAACTCAAGGCAATTGGGGATAATGAATGCAAATTCCCCCAAACTGAAACAATGCTGTTGTTTGAAGATTCACCTTCATGCTTGAGCAAACACACCCAGACTGGTCTGATGTGCTTTAAAGGCCTCAGCGATGAAACTACTTGAACTGTAACAAATAACAGCATTTGGCCCAGTAGAGAGAAAGACCCTCCATCCAAACAAGAAGACCAAATAGACTCAGGGCAGGCCTGAAACCCTTTAAGCTTTCCAGCATCTCCCAACAGAGCTAGGAGAGCATCTGGACAACTGGGCCTTGCAAAGAGCTTGCTATTGGTCTGAAAAAACAAGGATTGCTGCCAGAGAGCTGGCGGTCCAGGACATGGGCAACCCCCAAGCTTTCCCCCAAAAGGTAAGTTGGGAGCCTGCATAATTAATTCCAGACAAGCTCCTCCACAAAGGCACCACCCAATGATGTTCTCATTCAGGATCTCAAATCCACCCCTTTGAATACAATGCCATGAGCAGGGAGTGCCGCAGCCCAGAAGCACAGGATATGAGCAGAAATGGGCAAGAAAACCAAGGCAGATACAAGACAGACCAGAAAGATACAGGAGCAGCTACAGGTCAGGACTGGTGCTTTGGCAGAGGTCCATATGGAGCCAGGCCTGGGACAGTACATGCAACTGGAGGGACAGAACAGGGTGGACTCAAAGAGCTGTGGAAAGGGAGGGCAGCAATGGAGCAATGCAAGACATGGGACCAATGTGCACTAGTCCCAGAGCGAGGGACTCAGGATATATGTGCATGTTTAAGAAGTGCAGCTCTAAATTACTGTAGACCGACCTGTCCCATGATCCCACCTAAACTCATGGTACCAGCTCTGCCTAGCTCCATCTCTGTTGTCAAGAGTATGTCTTAACAAACCCTGCATCCACTGCCCAAATGTCCTCTTCCCTCTCCCCAAACTCTCTGGCCCGTATTTCCCCCACTCACTTTTATTTTCCTTCATGAAGGTCCACATGTCTCTCTCCTCAGGGCTGTGGGCGAAGGAGCAGTTGCCCACATACTGGCATTTCCTGCCGTTTTGTGCATGGATACACAACTGTTAAAAGACAGAGAGCAAAATTTAGCATCTGCACAAACACTTCTTGCTAGAGGGGAAAGTGGGTTCAAAAAGCCAGCTGGGACATTAAATTGCACACAGGAGAGGTTGCAAACAGGACACTTCATACGTCATTAACTCATGCTTCTTTTCCTCAAGCTCCTGATGACACAAAGGGTAAGTTTTCCCTATAAACATGCAGGCAGCTCAGGTCAGCACCTGGCCTCTCTCTTGTTGCAATTCCATAGGCGACCAGCTGCAGGCATGCTTAGCACTGGCCGTGGAGGAGACAGCATGGAGCAACCTGGATTGACCCAACAGTGTCTACTGCTGGTCACGTTGCTGGTCCCCAAAGGTGACTCATTCTCCAGACATCTCCAAGCGGGAGATGTGGCCTGACAGGTTGCTTAGACCACACTAGCATGCACACAACTTTACCTCCCAGCTACCAACAGCGTCATTGCTAGAGAAAAAGAGAAGCTTTCCAAGCATCATATTTACTGATCATCCCTTCTCCCCTACTCCTGCCACCAGAGGAGGACAGCAGTGTGGAGACCAGCTGGTCCACAGAAGCTGAGGAGAACAGACAACGCTGTTCCTCTCTGGCTGGGGTTGGGTGGGAGCTCAGGCAACGTACACACTCATATGGCAACCTGCTTTGCTGCATGATCTACAACTCACCTGCTGGCCTCATCTCCTACTGCAGCAGCTGTAAATAACTCTTGCTCCTCTACCTAGCTTCTAGGAATTGGCATGCAACTGGAGAGTGCTCAAGGCTTCACACATGGCCTTGCACCTGCCCGTGGACTAAGGGGCAGCAGATCCCATAGGGTAGGGGGAAAGAAGTTTTCTCCTTTCAGGGAGAAAGGAAAGGAGAGGGAGAGAGAAACTATCAATCGCCATATTCAGGGCTGAGGTAGGAGGCTGGATATCTGTAGTTTTCCTCACAGCACGTGGCTTTTTAGCCGAGTTCTTAGTTTTGCTTTCAAAACACACTGTAAGCAAGTTTCACAATCTACAGCAGCACAGCCACAGTAAAGGCAGGGATAGGCTTCTCCCGAGCGCTTCATCTCACCTCTCACCCACATTGAGAAACCCTGACCTAAGGGGAGACTTAAATCTCATTCCCAAACCCTGTGCCAGCCACTTCTTGAGATGGTTGCTGCATTAACAGCAACGTCAGAAACTTGCATACGTGCATAGAGTGGCTTAAATGGGTGCTGCTCCTTTTTCTGCTCCACCCTTTTGCTGGATCTGTTTGAGATCTTGCTGCCATTAGTCTGTCCTTGCCTCCCACTTCAGCCAGCACGTGCCTGCTTCCCTGCGATGTCTATAAGGGACCAGCCCTCAAAGCACTGCACCATGGTGGGAGGGAAGTGGAAGGTGCACCTGGCCGTGTTGGCCATGGGGCTTACATCATATTGCTGTGGGAAGTTGCGGATGGAAGGCAGTGGTCGGACAGAGACCCACTTCTTCTTTGCTTTGGACATCACCAGCAGGACACGACGTTCCTTCGTCCAACTGAAGAAGAGAGAATAAATCAGAGAGGCAAAAGGAAGAGCAGAACAAGGTTTTGTTTTCCTCAGAGATCCTTAAATATTGAGAGACGACCAGATCCTCCGGTCCAGCTTGTCCCTGCACTATCTGGGTGCTCCTAGACATGTACATCTGTGACAGAGAAGCCACAAGAAGGGTGTTTTAGAAGGATTTCTCCCTGTACTTATCACATATTTCCTGGGGTACGTCTTCTCATAAAGCCACAAAAGTCTCCCCAAAGTCTCACATGGCATCACCATGGATTACTAAACAGCTGCATTCCATCCTTCGACACAGCCAATTCTTGTGCAATCAGATCCATGAAAAACATTTGGGAATATTTTCTGCTTGAAAGGTGCAGTAGAAATGCAAGTCATTACAAGCACCGTCTAATGAACAGGTGCCAGGAAGTATTAATTCTCCTGCAGCACCAGCAAGCGATCACCAGGAGATACCCTTGGCAAAGCCCCCAGCTCTATTCAGTAGGTGCACAAAGAGGTGTTATCCTTCCCGTTCCAGGAAGTGATTCTCACCTGCTCACTTCCTCCAGCAACTGCTGCTTCTGTTTCTTTTCCATCAAAGGTCTTACATTTGCAATAGGATGCTGGACTGTGCCTTTGTGGCTTGTGTTATGGGAAGTGAAGTCCTGTAAACCCTTCCATCCTATCCTGCCAGGCTACCTGGGTGAGAAGTGCCACAGTTTCCAAGACACAATGGTGCCTTCCCAGCTGATATACCTCTTCTATCACACTGAACATTCTCACAGGGCCCAAGGAGCCAGGAGGTGCAAACAGACAAGACATGTCAGAGAAGAGCAACCAAAGCAATGAAAGAGCCACGGAAACTAATTTAAAAGGAAGAAGAATACCTTGAATCATTGCTAATAGTGACCTGACAGACATCTGCAAACAGTCAGGAGTATAAACAAGTGCAGGGGAGAACTACCTTAGTGACCTTTCTAAGAAGAAATTATAGCAACTGGGAGAAAAGGGAATTGTGGGAGCTGGACTGCACACACCAGAGTAAGAGTCTGCATAATGCTGGCAGCAAATACAAACAGTAAAGAAGAGAGCTGGAAACTGGAAAACAGCCATCTGCAATGCTTGCTATAGTGACAAACACCCTGAGCCGCAAGAGGCTACCAGGAAACCTCACAGCCTCTTCCAAAGAGGCCAAATGAAGCCCTGGAGCAGATAAGAGCAGAAATTCCTACCCTTGAGGAGGGGTGGGGGAAAGAGAAGGTTGCATTGCTCACCAGTGGCGGGCTTTGGCACTGCAGTACTTGAGGTCTTTATCTGGCTCCACCAGCTGCCCATTCCTCCAGCACTGGCCACACACAAATTTCATCTGGAGGTCAAAGGTGCTTGACGTGGGAGCTCGAGGAGAAGCCTGGGGAAGAGAACCACAAACTCAGGCAAATAGAGGCAAAATGCACCCCCCAAACTGCCACGGAGACACTGGCAGCTCCCCACACGCTTGCAAGCCAGCGACAAGGCAGATTAAATCAGAAACAGCCCAGCTCTCCTTTGCCAGTGTTAGCTGGTGGCCCGTTGAGATACCAGACAAGAGCAAAACCACTGCTTGCTTCAGCATGATTTCCTGGGCTTTGACGTCTGGCCAAAAGCACAGCCAGCCTGGCAGCTTCAAGCACTGACCAGGCCTGGCTGCAAAACCCCTGCAGCGTATCTCCATGTACAGACAAGCTCTGCAAGACCTGCCCCAGCGCTTAATCCCCGCATCCCCGCAGGGAGGGCAATCCACGTCCCCCTCGCTACCCATGGAGAGAGCTCAGTTGCACAGACAAGAGAGCCCCCTTGGGAGGTGGCCGGGCTTGCCACAGTGCAGAACCCACCACTCCCACTTTTGGACCAAGGGGCTCATGTCACGTGCAGCACTTGACACACTGAATTCAGAGATGGGTCTGTGCTGTTAATACTCTTCAAAGCCGTTTCCAGGCAGGTTTCCATCCCTCACAGTTCCTTTGCACCAGGCCTCACAGGCAGTTAACCATGATCTCTGGACAGAGGTGCAACTGTCAATGCACATCGTTCATACCCTCTCAGCCACTTAACTTCATTGGCCTTCTACCTGTCCCCTTGAGAAGGCTCTTTTGGGATTATGACTAACAGATTGTGGAGGGGAAAAAGAATAAGCAAGTCCCATATCACTACTGCCTTGTGTTTGCTGAGCACATCACTGGAAAGCCGTTTACATTTTGTACCACCACTTGAAGACATGAGGCTGGTGTCTCCAGTTCATTTCCAAACCAAAGAGCAACCCTTACTGGACGTCAGTGGCCCTGGACCTGGAGTATGTGAAGGTACAAGCAAGAACCTAAAAGAACACTCTGGTCATTAAGCTGACCATCAATCACAGAATCCTAGAATGGTTTGGGTTGGAAGGGACCTTAAGGATCATCTAGTTCCAACCCCCCTGCCATGGGCAGGGACACCTCCCACTAGAGCAGGTTACTCAAAGCCCCATCCAGCCTGGCCTTGAACACTTCAGGGACGCGGCATCCACAACTTCTCTGGGCAACCTGTTCCAGTGTCTCGCCACCCTCACAGCAAAGAATTTCTTCCTAATACCTAATCTAAATTGACCCTCTTCCAGTTTAAAACCGTTACCCCTCATCTTGTCACTACACTCCCTGATAAAAGGTCCCTCCCCATCTTTCCTGTAGGCCCCCTTTAGGTACTGGAAGCCTGCTATAAGGTCTCCCTAGAGCCTTCTCTTCTCCAGGCTGAACAAGCCCAGCTCTCGCAGCCTGTCTTCATAGAAGAGGTGCTCCAGCCTTCTGATCATTTTTGTGGCCCTCCTCTGGACCCGCTCCAACAG
>VYXH01001533.1:137510-172952 GCA_013397275.1 Burhinus bistriatus | reverse complement strand
TTTGCACAAGTCCAGGCAGATGATGTCAGTTGCTCTTGCCTTATCCACCAATGCTGTAACCCTGTCATAGAGGGCCACCAAATTTGTCAAACTCGATTTGCCCTTGTTGAAGCCATGTTGGCTGTCACCAATCACCTCCTTATCTTCTATGTGCCTTAGCATAGTTTCCAGGAGGATCTGCTCCATGATCTTGCTGGGCACAGAGGTGAGACTGACTGGCCTGTAGTTTTCCTTTTTAAAAATGGGGATTATGCTTCCCCTTTTCCAGTCAGTGGGAACTTCACCGGACTGCCATGACTTCTCAAATATGATGGGTAGTAGCTTAGCAACTTCATCCACTAGTTTCCTCAGGACCCACAGATGCATCTCACCAGGTCCCATAGATTTGTGCACCTTCAGGTTCCTTAAATGGTCTCAAACCTGATCTTCTCCTATAGCGTGTGGTTTTTCATTCTCCCAGACCCTGCCTTTGCCTTCTGCGACTTGGGCGGTGTGGCTAGAGCACTTGCTGGTGAAGACTGAAGTAAAAGAGTCATTGAGCACCTCAGCCTTCTCCATATCCCAGGTAGCCAGGTCTCCCATTTCCTTCTGGAGAGGGTCCACATTTTCCTTAGTCTTCCTTTTATTACTGATGTACCTGTGGAAGCTTTTCTTGTTGCCCTTGATGTCCCTGGCCAGATTTAATTCTATTAGGGCTTTAGCTTTCCTAACCTCATCCCTGGCTGCTCGGACAATTTCTCTGTAATCCTCCCACGCTACTTCTTCTTGCTTCCACCCTCTGGAAGCACAAAGGTCATGTACCAGTAAAATAGCTCTCTGACTGTTAACCACATAAGTAGCCCATCCCAGCTGCCATGCCTCGACTTCTAACCCTGAGCAGACAGGTCAACCATGTCCCCGAGGAGCAGGCTTCTGCCAGCAACTGATTAGCAGCAGCGTGGACCCTATGTGCATCCCTTGGCAAAGGGAAAATAGCAAGCATGGGTGGTGCAGAACCAAAGCATCTCCCAGGAAACGACACATACGCTATCGACTACCACTCTGCATCCTCCAGACCCAGTCTTTCGGAGAAGCAGAGCTGACAGACAAAGGGTCCTCCGTCGCTGTGAAAAGCTGACTGGAGAGCTGACCTTTGCCTGTGCCGACTACAAGAGGCCATCACTGCTTTGGATGTCCCAGCAAAAGGACTCTTCCAGACAACTATCATCTCTCTTCAAAAGCAGTGGTGATTCTGGCCTAATCGCCTGTAGAACAGCCTTTCTGGTGGCATATGGCATGCAATGTGTTCATTTATTGGCTTTCACCAGTGCTGGTGACCACCAAGAACACACCAAAGTGGTCAGAGGAGCAGGGTTGAGAGCTGGGATATCACAGAAGGCAGTAAGGTGTCTCCCTCTCAGATGTATGGCCTTTGAACAGTAGTTTTAATCTCCACTTGCCTCCAAACAAAATTACACTACAGCTCACCACTGACCCACCAAACCTATAGCCCTAAGGTAACATAATGGCACGGCTGACATATTCCTTTTTATCAGCCCAGTGCTATCTGCCATATAATCTTCCAGGTGACAGATCTCTCAGCACAACCAGAAAGCTTGGCTCAAATCTACTGACCCAGCAAAACAAAAAATCAAGTGGGTCCAGAAGGCACAATACATCAGAGATAAAGAAAATATTTCTCAGCTAATTCTGGTGGCCTGGGCTGCTTTTTCCACAAATTCTTAACAAAAAGAAGCCCTGCGCATTTCCTCATCAGAGTCATGCAAACTGCTGGTCAATCCAGTGGGCATGTATGCTCCCAGGGGATTAGGAGTCGAGCGAAAAATCAAAGCTGCTTCTTGTTGCTGCTACATGACTGCATTTGTAAAGGCAAGACACATACCTGGCAGGCTGCTGATAACCAACAGTGTGGAAATTAGTATCACATGAGGCTCCAGCACAGGAAGCCAGGCAAAAGTGCCTTGGGCTGTGGCACCACCCCTTGCTATGAAGCCAGACAATATAGTGTTAGCTATGCACCATGGCAACCAAATAAATAAAAGTCTTTGGCATGACAGCTCTCCACTTCAGGCTTTGCAGAAACCAACAGCCCCAGCACGGCCACTTGTATCTCCCAACTTCAGAAACTCCTCTCAGCGATACTGAAATGCTCTCTGGAGAAACCACATGCCTCAGGGGACCATATGAGGAGCCCAGGTTACTCAGCCACCTAACTGAGTGAGCTGTACTTAGGTGCAAGTACCCCTTATAAGAGACTTTCCTTTCATCTCCATGCTTAAATTGCTAATTCTGAGGCCAGTTTTTATGGGGGTTCTGTAGCTGGCTAGTGGAGTAAAAAAAGAATAGCCCTTGAAAAGCAGAAAAAACAAGAGCTAAAACCCCTCAATTCCTAGGGATGTGATGGGAGGACACAAATACCTACAACAGTCTCTCCTGCTCACTGCCTCTTCAATTTGCAGCCGCTGGTTTTACTCCTACAGCAGCCTCTATGGGGCCAAATCTGTGGGGCCAAGTGTGAGATCCCTGGCAGGTGTTAAGCAAGCAGTGCATCTTCATCTTCCACTTCTTGCTAAGTCTCCTGACCTACATCGTCACAGCTGCTGGATCCCTGTATGCTGCCTGCCTCTTTTCTCCACAACTGGATAGCCCCAGCCACTAACTGAGTCCAACCAGCAGCTGTGACAAAACGGCAGCAAAATCCCTGGGAGCGACTTTGCTTCCGCTGACCAGAGGGTGCCGGGGTGAGCGTGGATCACACGGGATGGTGGGAAGGAGAGGTCTGCTTTTACAGTACTCCTGGGAAGTTGTCTTTGCCAGGCAGCCCACTTCGAAAGCTGGAAGGACGCTGAGAAAACTCTGAGTCACGTTAGCCTGCTTGGACAGGAGAAAACAATGGCAAAACCAAACATCTCTCAATAGATACGTTAGTCCTGCCCCCGGGGTCTTCGGCAGCAAGCCAGTGTCTCATCCCGGAGCACAACCCTCTGGCTGAGTATGTGCTGATGCCAAAGCCACTGTTTGCTATTGCAAACACATGTGTCTGACCGACTTGACTCTGTCTCCCTTCACAGTGTCAGTGCCAGGCTGCCAATCCCTGCAGACAATTGATGGTGCCACTAGTAGGCTCTTTCTAACTGTACCAACAAGGCTGCTGCTTCGCCTCCACACAAACCAATGCCCTGGAAGGGTGGAGGGTGCAGTCCAGCTCTGACAGGCATTTGTGGGGCGTGAACAGACTTTGACATTGGCCATCATCCCTAACACTGCCCACAGGGCCCAGAAATTGTAGCTCCTTGGCCATCCCCTGCCAGCTGATGTAGCAGGTGCTGGCACTTCACTCTGATCCTCTGAACCCTGCGAGCCCCAACAAAACCCTCGCTCAGCATCCAGATCCCATATGCTTCAGAGGACATGCTCTGACCATGCCTGCTGAACAACTTGTTCTTCCAACAACAGCACCTCTAGACAAAGGTGAATTTGAAGCTGCAAGGCTTACAAGAAAACAGCTGTCCATCTATCCTTCTTTTATCCCCAGATTATGCACAGAGAATGGCAAGACAGAGCCTTCTGGAAAATGCAGGCGGATCCACCGCAGGCAGGACAGAACCAGTCACTAGACTTCACTCTCCATGGGGCAGTGATTGCTGATATAAATCCAACTACTGTCACAAACTGCTGCAAATTCAAACTTAAGTTTCCTGCACTGTGGAGATGCAGGCAGCTGCCTCTGTCCTTACACCAGATAGAAAGAGATCATAGCCAGCTCTGTCTGTAGGGACCCACTCATATCATTCAGGCTCACTTCTCATACAATACAGTCTGTAGAAACTTGTCCTCTCAGCTTCCTGATAGGCTAGAACGTACTCCTTAAGCAAGTCAGACAGTTTTGGGAACTAGAGACCTTGGCTACTCTAACTCCTGCTTCCCATTTCTCTCCTCCAACTATTTCAGACCACAACAGCAGAACAGGCCACACAGGTATGTTGCTGAGCATCTCCTCAAAGATGACTGCATCTCATGCAGCATAACCAGCACACAGGAGGACACAGAGCCCGCTGCAAACAGTGCAGTCATCTGCATCTTTCCTATTGGGCTAACCCATGCCCATCAGAGCTGCTCTTCCCCAGCATCAGTGCCGTACAGCCTTCAGAATACTTCTGCTGGCCCGTAACCTAGCCAAAAAAAGCTGTTACACACCACATGACTGACTTAGAGCCCTTTGCTCTAAAACACCTCCTCTGCAGGGTGCTCACAGGCTGCACTCAGTGCTGGTCTCTGCTGAAGGACTGCTGGGTGAGAGGTCCCAGACAAAGGTGAAGCACCCTTGCTCTGACAGGAAGGCACAGGCCAAGGGCTGGCGAGCTCAGGCCTCCACAAGGGGAAAGAAAGCTGTCAAGTGGGAAAAAAAAGAATTCACAGCACTTTCCTCACCATTTTGCAGGAGAGACAATTGCTCCTGCGCCTGACAGCTTGCTAGGAGGCATGAAGTTTCTAATCTTATCAGACGCATCTTCTGAAAGTAATTAAAAAACGAAAACCTCCATGTTCTAATGGCAAAAAACTGCTTTAGTTCAACCTCAGGGCTGGGCTGGGAATCATCTTCACTGGATGGACTCTGCTCCTACACTACAGAACACCCTCCTGGGGGAAAAAAGTATACGGCAGTACCACCCATAGCCAACAGGTTGCAAGAAAGCAAAGAGGTGCCCTTTGCTTATAACAAAGCTCTTGGCAGTGCTGGACGGTGCAGCCAGAGGCACTTTATCCCACACCGAGAGACTGGTGGCACAGAGAAGCAAAGCTCACAGCCTCCTCCTGGCAAAGCGCCACTAAGATCTCTGGCTGGCCTCAACAGCACCTGAGCTGCAAGTTCCACCCACTCTTGCATTTAGAGCAGTCCTGTGGGTCATAAGCAATTTCTTACAGTCCTTCAAACTGCCATATCATCTCTTGGCCACTAAAGGTCAGAAGGACGCCTTTGAACCCCACTCTGTGTGGCCATTGTCTTTCGTTTTACTAGCAAGGTGTTGCACGCAGCACCATTCTCTGCACATTGCCCTCCCTGCTCTGGAGGCTTCACCCCACCACTGAACAGAACAGATACAACACTGTAAATAAGGCACAAAGCTCATCACTAGCACCGCAAACAGGAAAGCTCTCAACTGTCCTCCTCCTCAATGGCCAGCCTGGTCTGCCTGGGACTGGTCAGGCACAGCAGTGGGAGGAAAAGAGAGAAAAAGTGCTGGAACAGTTGGGAGCAAAACCAGGATGCAAGCCCTAAATGTGCCCTACTTACCATGCTGTTGGCTGGTTTGCTGGCATGTGCCTCCATCTGCTGCCAGTACTTCTTAGATTCCTGCACGATATCTTCGTGGGTCATTCCTGGGAACAAAAGGAGACAGGACTGGTAATGTCAGAACATGGGTTGTGAGGGAACCTGACACCACCACAGAACGTGTGCAAGCACCAGGCTAGGGAAGTTCCTCTCTCCAGCAGTCCCACTCAAGGCAGATGAAAGGGGAAGAGTTCGGTCCCCTGGGCTCATTCAGACCTTGTATTCTGCTCAGGCTGTGTGCAAAGGACACTGCCTCCAAGATACTGATTCTTGACTAGACATCAAGACCTTGACCAAGGCTCTCCCCCAACACCGTATCAACAGATACTACCCAACAACCTGACGACAATCCTTAGTTACTGCCAATCTACTGCATATTGGAGTTTCTGCCACTAGCTTGGAAGATCACAGAGACCCCAGAAGTCTCACCTCATCCCTGCTGGATTAATTAGCCTGTTACACACTGTAACAATTTCTGGGGGTACCCATCAATCAATACACAAGGAGGAAAGCTGAAATTCAATACAAACACCAAGGAACAGCTGCTAGTATGTAACCAGCAAGGAAAGATCTGCAAGTTTTCAGGAATCAGAAACGCAACATCAGACAACAAGAAAAAGGGTTGGTCAGACCTTATCTAAGGAATTAGCTCCTGACCAACTCAAGTGGTGAGGGAACAAGCCCCTGCCAGCATCAACCAACTAGATGGGCACTACGATTCTCAGAGCACTAAACAGCAAGAGAAAAGTATGCAAGACTAGGAACTGTCTGGTCAACGTGAGGATTCTGTTACAAAAAACTCCATGTTATTTAAGTGCTATAAAGACCCGAGGTAGCTGCCAAAAAAAACCTGAAGCAAGTATCTTACAACGGCCAGCTGACTGCAACAAGGTGGGGTGCCAAGGATGGCCTTGATGCAGCACCCCCAGCACAGAGAGGTTGCAAAATTGCTTGCTTTGCTTTTGCCTCCAGCTTTTATAGTTGAAGTGTGGTGTTCCCCAGGCATACCACATGGACACGATCTTTGATCTGGGAGCCAGCACGTTCCAGAACTTAAGGGCCAGCAAACACAAGTTTTCATCCCAGCTTAGGCTGTGCGTAACTTGGGTAAGTCACAGCATTCCTGACCTCAGTTTCCCCATCTGTGATTTCAGCTGTTCAGGTCTCTGCCAGGCAACAATACTGCTGTTTGTATTGGGCTTGCACAAGATTAAAAACATTCAGGGAACTTTACCATTCTTCAAGAACATTTGGTCAGGCCTCCAAAATGGCAGCTGCTTCATAGCTGGTACTACTTCCAGATCAGAGCTGTTTGTGGATTTTCTCCTTCTTAACCATTAATTCCAGAAGAAACTGTGTAGAGTTAGAAAAACTGCAACTCTCTCTTCTGTGTCCAAGTATGCCAGGGCTGAACACAAGACTGATCCATATTTTGAGGACAAAAACTACACAGTTGGGAAAGCCACAGCAAAGAGTTAACATGCTGCACTGGACCTAGCAGAGAAAAGGCCAAAGCGACTTCCATCTTCTCCATTCTGCACACCTGCACTGTGATCCTGGGGGTGCAGAACCAACAGAAGAAGCATATACAGCTCTTGTCAGAAAAGTGAATTTCAAATTAAGTTCCTAGCAAGTAACTGCCTTCTCCCAGCCCCAGAAATCTGAACTAACTCAACAATACAGTCTAGAAATGTGGTGGTTGTGAAAAAAAACCCCTCCCAAATACGAAAGGATGTTTTCCAATACACCAGCTCTACAAAGCATGAACTGTCCCAAAGAGATAATCTGGTAACCAAAAGACCCATGTGTTGATTACTTATGACATTTCAGCATCTTTTGCAACATCATTACTGAGGACAAAGACTCTGTGATTTCCACCGATGGAAGAAGATAGCAAGATAATGTCTGTGAAAAGCCACAATGAACAAGAAAACAGTCCTGCCTGTCTATATTTTCAGATCTTGGGAACCTTTACTCCACTAATACAATCCTTCATCCCCAAGAACAAAGCCACAGGCTCTGTAAAAGCTCAAATGGCTGTGAAACACAACAGCCCACTGGTTTCGAATGCAAGCTGCTATGAATGATGCCCCCTTCCTATTCTTGCAGAGCAAATGGTGTCCAAATCAAACTCTCTGCTCCAAAGCTAAAGCATTCCCAGAGAATTGCAACAAGTATCTTTTCTCTCTGTTTCCGTAATGAGGGCTACACTTAAGAGAGGTAATAAACTACCACTCCAGGAAGGCAAACTCACAAGGAAAGCAGGCTCATATATGCAGCCCTGCAGTAAAAAAAAAGAAAACAAAAACCCAAAACCCAAAAGATGATGTCTTTCCCATTGTTGGAAAAGACGGAAATAAGCACAAGGCTTACTGACCACCTCTGCAGCTAAATTCATGGCTTTTTTCATCTCCTCAGCTTCCCCTTTGGAAATCACTTCTTCAAGTAAAGAAGGCAAGAAGCAAAAATCAATCTACCCATTTCTTCTACAGTCTGAAGAAGAAGAAATAGGGAGTGAAGGAGGGAGCAAAGAAACTTTTTCTAAAAAAACCCCCAAACCCAAAAACCACTAAAAATCCCTACAACAACTATGGGGTGGGGAAAAGAGCAAGGTGCTTGAATACTAGAGTGCCCAGAGTACTATAGGCAGTATCATAAGCATGTAAGGCAGCAACGGTAGCCTACAGCTCACTGGCAACATGCTGTCTTAGAAACTCTGGTGTTGTTAACTTTTTAATTTCCTGTGGCCACAAGTAAGTGAGGCCAAATGAGAAGAATAAAAGAAGGCATTTGTCACAGCGTGCTACTTGTTCATCACTGTCCCTCATGAGTTACACCAGGGCTGAGGACTGCACTGAACTACAGTGACAGGCACTGGAACAGTAAATTAAAGAAGTTAGAATCATAGAATCATGGAATCTTCTAGGTTGGAAGGGACCTTTAAGATCATTGAGTCCAACCATAAACATAACACTGCCAAAACCACCACTAAACCATGTCCCTCAGCATCATGTCTACCCATCTTTTAAATACCTCCAGAGATGGTGATTCCACCACTTCCTTGGGCAGCCTGTTCCAATGTTTGATAACCCTTTCTGTGAAGAAATTTTTCCTAATATCCATCCTGAACCTCCCCTGGCACAACTTGAGGCTATTTCCTCTTGTCCTATCGCTTGTTACTTGGGAGAAGAGACCAACCCCTACCTCTCCACAGCCTCCTTTCAGGTAGTTGTAGAGAGCGATAAGGTCTCCTCTCAGCTTCCTTTTCTCCAGACTAAACAACCCCAGTTCCATCAGCTGCTCCTTGTAAGGCTTGTGCTCTAGACCCCTCACCAGCTTTGCTGCCCTCAACTACATCAAAGAACGGTGAGAAACATCCATAACATGTTTCCTCTCCGAAGCACTCCCATTACTGGGCTGGGTCCCGCAGTAAACAAGACCCTGCAGTGAAAAAAGATGCAGGTAGCATTGTGGGTGGAGCAGCATCTACTCGGTTAACAGGAGAGCAGTGAGAGAAACCCTCCACCATGTCAGAGAGGATTGAAAGTGTTAGATGTGGCAATGTCATTTTATGACTGACCTGAACATAATTTCTGCAATAGCCTCTTCAGAGGTATGTCATCAAAGCCTTTTTTGGGAAACGCCAAGTATCTTGTCGTTTCCCACTGTTGGTGAATTTGTTTAGAGAAGCTTGAGCTGTGCAGTCTTCCTTTATATAACTGCTTTGTCACCTGTGCATGCTGCCATTCCCACTGCACCAGAGGCTCACTCAGGGGCCCAATTGCTATTTACGGTATGGCACAGGATTCAAGCACCAAAACACCTCTGGGGATTCAGTCCTACCTAATAATCATTTCAACTTATGCAGTTGGTCCCAAGGGAAAGAATTCCTGGTCTGCAAATTACAGTAGCACCTGTAAAGGAATAAGGGCCAAATCATCACAGAACACCTTGGCCCTCTTTTCTGTGTCCCTGAGGAGATAGTAAGTATATGAACAAGTGAGCGGCAACTTCTCAGTATTCCCAAACCACACGCTTCCCCTCTCAACTGGCCCTGGTCACGCACTGGAGGAAACTTGGGTGTACATATCACCAGCCCTGCACCAAATCACACTCACCTGAATATTGCTGCAGCAGCCAGACCTTAAGCTCAATGAAACTATGAGCGAAGTGGCAGCTGTCCTCACGCAGGCAGCCATAACGCACCTCATGTCGGCACACGTCAAACTGAAAGTGCTCCTGGAACTGGCGGATCTTGGAGTATTTCAGGGAGGTGGAACGCACAATGTGGACCAGACACCTGCAGCCAGGTCACAGAAATATGAAGCACCAGATGACCAAATATTCACTCCCTCCTCCTTACATATGACTTTCAGATATTCGACTGGGCAGGCAAAGGACACAGAAAATTAACTCTGGGAGAGGCAAACTCCCACTGGGAAAACCAAAACCTTGCCCTCCCACTCTGCATCAACCCTAGGAAGATATTTTCAATTTCCTCAGCCCACGGGTGATGCCCCGCTCAAGTTCAGAGATCAGACACATTTCAAAATATGCAGCAAAGATGGCTCAGCAAGTCCCTAAGTTTCAGGTTGCTAGGAACCAGAAGGGGTTGTATTACTGTGTACTTGACATGTTTCTTATACTTGTTTTCCTAAACATTCATTACCAGCCAGTCAGAGGCAGGATCCTGAGCTAGAGGATCTTTGGTTTGACCTTTATGTAAAGGCCAAACTGAAAGGCAAATTAAGTCAATGGAAAACTTAGGTTGACTCCAAATGACTTTGCTCATGCCTGAACTCCCTCAGCACCAAGAGCAAACGTGCAGGGTGAAGCACACAGTGCTGTTTATCATGCTTTGAGCTGCCCTATGACTGGAATTCACAGGGAGGAAAGAAAAGAAAAGAAAAGAAAAGAAGAAAAGAAAAGAAAAGAAAAGAAAAGAAAAGAAAAGAAAAGAAAAGAAAAGAAAAGAAAAGAAAAGAAAAGAAAAGAAAAAAGAAAGAAAGGAAGGAAGGAAGGAAGGAAGGAAGGAAGGAAGGAAGGAAGGAAGGAAGGAAGAAAGAAAGAAAGAAAGAAAGAAAAGAAAGAAAGAAAGAGAGAGACCAGGGCCCTGGAGTTAAAGTGGCTGGACTTACGATGAGATTGCTCCCATCGGCATAAAAAATGTTCACTCACTTGTTGTCATGGAAACTGTGTTTGGCAGAAAGGTTGGAGCAGACAGATGGTGTGTCCTTGGTCCCTTTGCTGATAATCCGAGGTTTGCTGTCAAAGCAAATCTGAGAAAAGAAGAATTAGCATGCTGGGAAAATCTTAGAGAGAAGTGAACCAGAGCCGCTTCGCTTGGAAGGGGAAGAAGAACCAGAGCCAGCCTATTCTAATGTTCAAAGTTAGAAGAAGTCTGATGAAAACTTTGTGGTAGGGCTTTAAAATAAAGCAAGCGAATTTTTGGAAAAGCTTCCAGACAACATTTTTTTGCTTATTCTCAACAGTATTTTCCACTGTGGTTGGAAAGATTTTGGTCAGAGACCCATATTCTTTCCCAGTTAGCCAAAAGAGCAAGAACAAGGAGGAAATGATGAGGAGAAATAAAAGAACAGCCAGTTCACAGCAAAGAACATGTCCCTCTACATGTACGACTGCCAGCATGGGGAACTCTCTGCTGCAGAACATCAAGATGGCACGAACCAATGCTCAACTGACCGACTCAGTGGCTCAGCACAGACATCAAGTGGGAATTTGTTGCATTACAGGGTTCTGCTTTCTAAAGTAGCTGGGGCTGAATTACAATTCAAAGCAAGGTCTCAAGACAGAGGAAGAGACAGGTGGTCCCATGAGGCTGTGTGCACCTGGTTCAGCTGCAGGGCTAAGGAGGAAAACTACCTCTCCTTTCTCCTACACAGCTGCATCCACTGCTCACTGCCCTTCTGGGAGCAGGGCACTGGCTGGGACATATCAATGGTCCGGATACATACTGAGATTATGAAAGATGCCTGCTCCCTCCCGCCAGCTCTGTACCTCACAAAGGAAGGTGAAGATGCCCTGATGTTCCTTGAGGAGCTTGGCAATGGTGAGGCTGCTCTGCTTGATCCCACCTAGCGGGTCAAAGAGGAGGTCACGGTTGAGAGTCCCCTTCCTCTCCTCCGTCCACACGTCGATCTCTTCCTGGTGGTACGCGAAGGTGCAGTTATCCCCGTACTTACAGTCCTGCTTGTTAAGCATATCTACAAAGCAACAAACAGCACACACCACCACACAGGGAGGGCGGCCCAGTCAGAAACTAAACTCTCTCTCGTCTTCTCCCACTGCCCACACCTCACAAGGAGTCGAAAGCAAGAAAACAGCGAGTTAAAGAAAAAAGAAAAGACATCTCCCCCAAGGTTTGTCTACACCAAGACATTCAGGAAAGTTAATGCAAACTACTGAATGGTGACAATCTCAAGTAATGCCATCTGTTGTGGAAACCATCTCAAAATGGAGGCCTGCTTTAATTCAGTGCCTGGCCAGGGACAGACCACGATTTAACAAACCCATTTCAAAGCCAATACATATTAAGTTCTCCTGGCAGCCCAGCACTAAGGAGCTCTGTTATCTTGGCTCTTGCAATCTCCTCACCTCATTAGGTACTTTGTAATGACACTGCCTCAGGGACCAGGCTGGTCAAATCGCCTGCATATGGAGGGATGGGCTGGAGCTAAGGAGCAGGCAGAGAGAGCTTTTCCCTAGGCACAACCACAGCCCTGCCATGGGGCTGCTGGGTGGAGTGGGACTAATGCAGGCACATGTACAAGAGGCAGGTTCTTAGCAAAGCCCATGTAAACAGGGCAGCTCTGAGCCCTTGGCTGTGCACAGCAACTCACTATGCCTTTGCAACGCTTCTGCTCCACCACTTTAAAAGCTGCCTGCTCTCCACAGCACGGGAGCTCATTGCCTTTCATTGCACTGAGCCTCAAGGTCCATGGGGTACTGATGGGACAGGAAGATCCCAAAGACAGGAGCTGATACCAACTGGAAGTCCCCTCCCAACCTCCCCTGGCACGCACCGTACAGCCCCTTCCCAGCCACCTACAGCCCTATCCCCTCCAGATCACCTTTGCACAGGTAATAGGATCCTACAAAGTTGGTTTTGGTTGGGCGAGGACGGATCCTCTTCCAGGTCTTGTCTTCTGAGTTCTTCAGCCTGCCCAGCAGGATGTCTCGCTTGCACTTGTGCTCCAAGCCTTCCCGATAGGTGTAATCGCCAGCCTTGGGCCCTGCAGGAGAGAATAACCCCATCAGCCCAGGGAAAGGCAAACCCGAGCCCGGACCAGCGCTCTGGGTGGCAGAGCAAATGCATCACCTGTTTTGGGGTAGCAGATATGACAGGCTTGCTTGAACACGTGAGTAGATGCCAGGGGGTTCTTCACTAGCAGGGCTGTGCTGGGCATTACTGGTTCTGGCTGGGACAGCAGGTGCTCGGTGACCTTGGGCACAGCTGGGTGACTCACTCCACCAAGGCTGACCTGAGCAAAAACACATGTACCTCTCTTCTCAGCTCTGCAACCACATGGCTAAGAAACCTCTCTAACCTCCTGCCCCATTCCAGTCTCTCAAAAATCCTTCTCATTTTCTCTCTCATCAAAATGGTCACATCTGAAATGACATTTCCCAAAGAGCCCCATGCAACTTTTTCCAAGATAACCAACAGTGTAGCATGTTCACTTCAAAGATGGGCTTCTTTCTCTCTTGGCAGGAGATCTCAGTTTTCTATCATGACACATGTAACAAAATGCCCCCCTCACTCCTTCCCATTCCGTGATCAACTCCGCATTTGAAGACTCTCAAATCAACCCTACTCCAACCTGGGAAAAAAACAAAGCGCTTATCAGTGAGTCTTCAGGGAGCAGATTAATCTGAGAACAGATACTTGGCTCTGCACTGAAGTAACAGGGATAGCAGGAAGACAGGAACTTAAGAGTAATTCTTGTTCCAAGCTTGCTAACCATAGATAGGTCTTCCCCTTCCCTCCAAGACTGGAGACATGGGCAGAACAGTGTATCTGGAAAAGCCTCCTGACAGTGGCAGAGAGGAGCAAAGAACCTCACTAGTTTTAAGACAAAGCTGGCTGATGCCGCCCCATCCTTCAGCATTATGTGGCTGCCAGATATAGTGGGACACTGGCCTCTGTGATCCTCTGTTGAGCCTACAACCTAGGTCACACCACGTTTACCTTGGCAATATGCAGAGTTCCAGATGAAAATGAAGATGGAACAAATGTTTTCCTACTGACTCTGGGGAAATCTTTACCTGCCTTGCCACAACATAGGAGGCAATGCTCACTGAGGCAGGTTAAGTAGAGGGGCTCGAATTACCTAAATCACCCAAGTCACTACTACCTTGGCTCCAGAGCACCTTGGGACATCAGCACGGGGGAGCGTCTCACTCACCACGGGCGATGGTTTTTGGCTGCCAGGTGGGTGTCGCAGTTCCTGAGGGCTAGTTTCTTCTGGGCAAAAGAAGGGGAAAAGAGCCCCACAAAACAAAAACGATCATTTCACTTTCAGAGGTACTACTGCTCACAAAAAGACAAAAAAAGGCTTATTAAACTCATTTGCTTCATTTATTTCATAACATTTTAGTACTTTTTTGCCAAACCACCTGTCTAAGTCTCAGAAAAACTCCAGGAAAGGCCTTCTTGTTCCCCAAACCCTACTGAACCCAACTTTACGCTGCTAAGTGCTGGCATATGCAAGGTGGCAACTCCAAGGTAGCCCAACACTGAGGCGAATCTGAGTGTTGAAGTTCTGACTAGACAATCTCTGCTCTTCCCAAAATACTTCTGCCAACGTACCGTAATACTGGGGACAAGTTAGCCAAGAAGCAACATCCCTTCCCTCCTGGGACAGCAGGGGACCTACTCTTTGCCCACCGTCCTCCACAGCTTTGCTCCTTGTGACATGAGTAGTGCCCCATGCAACAGGACATTCACTGCCCTGAATCCAGAGATGGGAGAAACCCACCTTGGCCTCTACCATTCTGCCCAGCGCAAGAAGGTCCTACATCATCTGAAACAGTCACCAGGATTTTGCTCATCTGGTCCAAAATACCAAAGAGTCATTGGGGAGGGTGCAGGGTGGAGGAGTGTTACAGTCTAGCAAATTCTGCCAAGGGAGGTGTCCTGGACACCAAGCCAGGTTCTCATTACTCCTGAGCTAGACATATTCTCTGTCCAAGACGACTTCCTGCCCTCTTCTACATTTATACTCCTGTTCTGTGGCACCAGCAGACAGAGCTGTATGACAGACGTCCTCAGCATTGAAGGAAATAATTTTAGCATCCACTCCCAAGGAAAGCAGCATGAAACTTCATCAGCCCTGCACCTACCAATGGCAAAGGAATCCAAGGCATCCAGCGACCCTCTGCTTGTCCCAAAGGAGTCCAGGGCATCAAGCCGTGAGTCTGTGTAGGGGAGCAGATCCAGGGAATCCAGCGAATCTAAGGTGGAGCCACCACTTCCCCCCGGCGGGGCCTCGAAGGCATCCAGGACAGAGGAGGAAGAGAGCTGCTTGGTGGGATCCATCACCAGGCCGAAGGAAGCAGGTGGCAGTGGGGTGGAGACAGGGATGCTGGCTGTCACAACTGGGGGAAGCAGCGGAGTTCCTCCCGGAAACACAGGGATCAGCTGGGGCATCTCTGTTGGCAGGTTGGTAGGAATGGTGCCCTGGACCAGAGACTTCAGGGAATCGTGAACGGGGAGGATAAACAACACATTAGGAACGAGGAGCAGAGAATGAGTAAATACAGACAGTAATATGCTCCCACTCAAGTATGTGTTGTATTATCTGAAGCAAAAGAATACCCAGCAGCTCCCTCTGCCTGCAGACTTCCCACAGACCTTCCAATCTAGCCACACCGCACACAGTGCCTGAGGTCGTGTTAGGCTACCTGAGCTCATCAGTCTGCAAGGCTGCAAGTGCCTGCACTGGGCACTTAAACCAGCTCAAGTCAAGAAACAGCGCAGCTGAGTACTCCCAGTGCCAAGGTCGGGGTAACAACCATTACTTGTGGCACCTCTCATCAGAGCTTTTTGGCTTGAGAGGCACCCTGCATGAATATGACTATATTGCTTCCAGACCAAGTTGGCTTGCATAACATCAGAAACACTGGTAACTAAAATCCAACGTAAATATGAACACAGATTGTCTCTACAGCTCCCAGACCTGTTCAAAGAGCTGAGGCTGAATGCAGCCTGCACAAAATATAAGGAGAGTAGAGCATGCCCGCCAGATAAAATACATCCATCATTCGTACTTCAGCATGCTCTTTTCTACCCTCGGGCCTGCTTCAACTCCATGGACACCAGAGGCCAGGGGGAAGGTAATGGCAGGGGAAGGCTATCTTGGGTACTTTTGAGGGGCAGCTCCATGAAGTTGCACACAGCAAAGCAGGCTTGGAGGTGGGCTTTTTAGATACTCACAAACCAGCTGAAGAAATAAAGGAAGGAATGAATGAGTTTTGCCAGAGGAAGAGCTAGGAGGAAAGAGTGACAGAAAGAGAGAAAGAGGCAGCACACATATCCGCATGCTCCAAGGACCTATTTGGAGCAAGAAGCAGGGGGCTCATGCAGCGCCCACTCTTACTAGAGGGTATGGTGACCCTTCGGCAAGGGAGTCCAGGAGGGAGTCCAGTTCTTCCCCAATGATGTCCCCATCTGTGAAGTCCTCCACACTCTCAGACACTGGCAGGGACACGCAGTCTGAAGATGGGAGCAAGTTGGCAGCAGGGAGTGAGGTAGGCAAGCCCTTTGCATCCGAGTCAGAGGGCAAAGGTGCCAGCCCCTCGCTCACAGGGATGGAGGTGGCCACAGGAGCTGGGAGGCACTGCAGGTCCATAGAGCAGTCTGTGATGAGGGAGAAAGAGAGCCAGTCACCCAGAAGAGCCTCTTGCAGGGTGCAAGCAGAGCACAGCCCTGCAAAAACAATATTGTACAACTCCATCAAATCACAAAAGACAAGTATGACAATTTTCCAAGAGGAAGGGCTCTGGTCTGAAGAGTTCTTGACCCTTCTTTTTTTTTCCCCAGTCTCCAATGGCTCACCGATAGCTGAAATACACTCTAAGGGCCAGTCCCCAGACTGACTGTCAGGATTTGGCAAGCATGTACAGTAACTAGGAACAACAAAAAACCTGTGGCTGAGCAGTTACTGAATTCACTGTGGCCAGGGGCACATAATCCAATTTCTCTATAACCCCCACCTGGTGTTTTCTTTAATGTTTCTCACTAATGCTTTTGGCAGAGATCACTGCCTTCTCTACTCCTTGGAGCTTCGATATCCCAGCTGAAAGCTTGCTTACTCATAAGCTCTCTAAAACCTCAGGCATCCTAAATAGCAGAAGACAAAAAACACAAAGTCCTGCTGGGAAAGGAGTCAGAGATCGGATGCTCAGACGAGGTTGTGCTAACGTGTCCCCCAAAAACCCCATCAGACTCACTCAGCTGTCTTTACCCAAGTAAACTCCCTGCTCTTGAGTGCTTCCTGATGTCTGTAGGTGGGAGGTTGCTGCCCACACTCCCCCTCCACATGTCAGCAACAAACTTGGGAACTTGTGTGAGCCAGGGTCGGGGCAGGAGAGAGGCAGTGATTTTCCCTAAGGCTTCCTTGCCTCTCCAGTACATTACTGAAAAGGTAAGACGTTCCCATCATGCAATATAAACCTCTGTTAAGTGAAGTTAAGGTTACAAGCACATGTTCTTCACAGAAGAGCATTTTATTCTCAAAAAATTTAAAGGTTAAAAAAAAAAAAATTCAAATGTTAGAAACTGGGAAAATGCAGCGTTATGTTTGCAGTTCTCAAACCAAGCACCCAAACTACCTTAATTCTGCCCCTGTGCAGATGTCCTGGAATAAAAGAAAAGAAATAAGGCAAAGATGCTACCCTCTCCATCCATGTAGCAGTGACTGCACTGTAGCCACGATGGTCTAAGGCTATAAGCAAAGCAAAGTTTGGAAGGAGAGACGACAGGTTTTATTAGAAAGACTGGTAAGAACGGGAAAGAAACTAGACAAGCTTCTGAGACACAAATCTTGATCCAGCGAGAAATGCTGCATCCTGTCTGTACAAGCTCTGCTCCCTCAGCCCCGATGAGAACTCAGCCAGACCCTTCTAACAGGGACTGGGCGAGTGAGCCATGTTGCTATCCTCTACACCACATGTTCACTGACAGAGGACTGTGTTGGTGCCCTTCTTAGAGAGCTCAGCAAATCAGCAACTCCTGCAAACCCTCAAGTCCTGAACAATACAACAGCAGAGATGACACACACATGCAGGCTCCCTTATCTCTAACCCTACCAGCACACCACCACCCCCTGCAACCTTTCCTTCGGCATTTGTTCTAAGTGGTCCACATGGATGGACCACAGCCAGGGTCACTGTGCAAGGCACTGGAGGTTGAGCTGTGACAAAAGGCAGGGAAAGGAGGGGGAAGCAGCAAGGGACAGACAGAGGTGCCTCTCCACAACCTCATGCATGCGATCAAAGGAAAGTGCATGTTGTACCTTATGGGGTCCAACAGAGGTTTTCAGTGCTGCAGCTGGATATATTCACCACAGGCAGCGGCTCAAAGGAAGGCTGTAAATGTCCTTAGTTTTGCAGGCCAAGCTGCCCCTCTGATCAGGCTCAGCTCCAACCCCATGGCCCTTTTGCGATGACTTCTCTCAGCTCCTCTCACTTTGGCGCAGGCCCCCCAGCTGCACTCGGGAGCCAGCCATCCAGCTTCCCTCAGTGCTGGCCTCATCACTGGTAGCTCAGCCAGATTTCCCTCAGTACAAAGGGACGGCTTGTGCCTTCCCGTTTTTCAGATGTTTAAATCTGGAGTACTGTCAAGATCCCTCCAGGGGCCAACAAGAAGTTCAGGACATGCTGGAAGGGACCGGGACACATGCAGGGGGGAGCAAAAGGGTTCACAATGACATGGCCCCAAAGGATTCAGAAGTTCAGACCTTCTGTGAGGAATGAGCGATGCCCTCCGGTTCCCATTCAGACTGGGAAGCAGAGGAAAGAGGCTCTCACACACCCTAAGAGGCCCAGAACCCTGAAAAGCTGAACGCACGACCAAAAGACAGGGAACGATAAGCTCCCCCTCCCCCCCAGCTCAGTGCACATGAAGGGTGAGGAGAAGATTCCACTACTTGCAAGGGGCAGAGGGGAGATGTCTGCTCCCCTGTCCCTGACAACCCAAACTCTGTAATTCCTTCAGCAACTTCCTCCCATTCCCCTCTGTCCAGTCTTTTCCCCTATTCCTCCTTTCCCATTTCTGCATTCCTCAGGACACCCCACCTGCTGACCTCACTCACCAGCCACCATACCCACATCTCATGTACTCTCCTTCCAGAAAGCTCACGCACCTCCTGCATTCACCTCAAGTTTGCTCCACCTTAAAAAAATAAAACAGCCTTCTTTGATGAGCAGATGACAGGGACATAACTGCCTCCCTCTGATTCCTGCCACTGCCGTGACACTAAGCCCCATGTATTATTATTATAAGCTCAATGAGGGTCTTGTCCATCCGCTACCCCAAACCAAGTCTCTCATACAATGCCCCTCACCTGGTAGCTTCTCTGGCCATACACCTGCCTGTCCCAGAGGGGCAAGTACAGTACTTTTAAAAGCACTGTTTCTAGCTCTGCTTCCCAAAACAGCAGTGGTTCCCTAGTGCATTAGCTGGCCAAAGGCCATACTGAGCAAGATCTGAGCCATAATCTGGGCAGGGCAGGGCTGAGTTAATCAGACAAAGCATGGGTGAAGGGGCTTCAGTAGTTTGCATCTTAAAAACAAACCAAAACAACAAAAACCCTTGCTAAAAACGCTTTGAATCTGAAACTCTCAAGGTACCCAGCACCCGCAGCCCTCCCGGTGGCACACCACTCTCAGGCCAATGGGATAACATACAATTTCAATGCTTTGGAAAAGATTTCCTAATAGTAAAGGTTCTCTCTGCCTAAACTGTAGCAAAGGTGCCATGCTGCTCTTACACCAAATCCTGATTAGATCAAGAGCTTACTGGATGCAGTCACTCTTTACTCTGCAGTAGGAGTCCAGTTCGTTTTAGCACAGCAAGATAATGTGAAAAGCTCTCCTTAATTCCCAGAACTGGGTCTCAGGATTGCACATAGCATTCAGTTACTGAACTGGCATTCAATAGCGAACTAACATGTTTTCCAAAGCACCCTAATAATGAAATTAGTTTTTCTATAAAAAGAGCAATTGCACTTGCAGTGGTAAATCTTCACAATTACCTTCACACACCGAGCTACCTTTCAAAGGAACAAAGACTGATGTGCTCAGAGGCACAAATCCAATGCTCCAGCACACAACAAAGGGCAAAGCACGTAGCAAGCCTTTCTACAGGGGCAGAGTTAAGGTCACTTGCTTCCCGGCATGAGAAAAGCAACCTTGTAGCCCTCCTTCTGCTCCTCCTGGGTCCCTAACCCTGAACATGGCTTTCCCTGGGTCCCTCCCAACTCCCTTTGTTCTCATTTCCTCCACCTAAATGTCTTGGAGGACCATACACGCTCAGAATACAAACAGCTGCCTACAACCTTAACTTCACTTTATCTGGACTGTTTTAGCTGGGAGCAGAGTTTCAGAAGCTTTGCCAAGCCCAACTTTAAGAAAGCACAACTGGAGAGAGCTGTGTAGCTCAGCAGATCCTGTTAACTTCCAGACATGTCTCTCACTGGGCCTGGACAAAACACTTTTCTGTAGGAAAAACACCCTTGCTTCCCACCACCTTTTCCTCCTCCAAGTTACCAAAGCCAGGAGTGTGCAGAAGAGACACAAATGAAGAGCATGAACCTCTCAGGCCTGCCATCCTGGTCAGATACCTTACTGAAGCCACAAAAATCAGAGAAGAGAGATGTCTTTACCTGTTTCAATGTCATCTATCGAACCCAATCCATTGGAAGTGGTCTGCAAAGAGAGTGTAGGAAAGGGGAGAGAAAAATATCACCAGAAATTCGTCTTTAAAAAGACATTCACACATCACAGATGAGACACATTACTACTCCTAAACGCATCTGGACCTTTCTTTTCCTTTATGGCCTCTTTCAGTGCAAGAGCAGTAGAACCAACAAACTTTAAGAGGGCATTAATCCAAAGAGCCTCTCCATCTTTACCTCCAGCAGTGGACAAACCCTGTTGCTGCAAAGGAGTACCAGCCCTGCACAATATCCAACCACGTGAGCAAATCTGTACATTAGAATAGAGTTTTTCATGTGTGGATAAGAACGCTGTGTCCCAAGTCCCAGGACACATCAACCGGTCAGCCCCATGCACTGTGAGATCTGATTAGCCTGATCTTACACAACATTCTATTTCTTAGTTCACATATTTTGCAATCTAACAACCACAAACTTTTACAGCAAACTCAAAACAGGAAAAGGTTTCCGCCAAGACAACTGCTGACTTGGAGCTCCAGGCAAGGAATAAAATGAGCCCGCATTTTACAGAAACATGAACAGAAGTAAGCATGTTTGCCTTCAGCTTAAACTTAAAATGGCACAAGTAAAGCATTACTCTTGAGATACTATATCTACTGCAATCGTTTTTGCAGTTTCTAGTTTTTGTACTATTTTCATTTCTTGCAAAAGGAAAGATTTTCAAATGAAAAACTAGGCACAACTATTAAAGAAAGCTGACTGTCTCTCCTAGAAAGATGTGAAGGCAAGTCAATGAGCAGTGTGAGGTAAATGAATTCTTTAGTACCCCATCTTGCTGTACAGACTGTCAATTTTTATGGCTTTACAGTTTGTTTGCTTTAGAGAGTAGTGTGAAGTACCAAATAGCCTGTAAAACTAGCATGTGTTTGGGCGTTTTTTTGGCCAGTAGTGGAACAAGGAAATCAGTAATTTTTTATATTTTAGCTTAGTATTTGTACAGTGCCCTGCCGAAGCCGGATCTCCCAGGTGACAGGACAATACAAAGAATACATAAACTGTGTATGTACCTTGCTCAGTACATCGCATCATTTAATTTTGTATGTTTCTTCAGCCGTTGCGCTTTCTGAATTTTACTTAGCGTTACCCTAACTGTGTAAAAACTTGAAAACTAAAATTTTTAAATTGCAAGAGAAAACAAACATTCACAATAACTAAGAAAAATATCCATCTTTGGTGATCTAATTACTGACATCAAAAATGTTTTCACTAGAAATATTTTCACTAGAAAAATATTTCCTTGGCAATGTTCCTTAAAAGCTGAAAACACTAATTAATACATTTAAATCATGAAAGACAGTTATAAATTTGCATGTAAATAAAACTGCGAAGCATCCTAGTAGCACAATCCATAAACAGCAACAATCAGAGGATGCAAACTGTACCTGGTTTGACAAATTGATTGACGTGCCATTACTGAGGAGCGAGAATGTTTCCAATTCCTGCTGCAAGGAAGACAGTGGTCTTAGCCCATGAATGCTCATAAACCAGGTAAAGCTGGGTTACAATACTGTTTCCTTCCAGGCACTGCCCATAAATAAAAGCCACCCCAAAAGGCATACCACTGTGAACACTGAAAGGGCCATATATTTGCTCTGGAGACCTCAGTGCAAAACACTCAACATCCAACACACAATCAGGAAGCAAAAAACTTCCCTGAGGAACAGAAGTTTTTGTCTTTTCATTAATAAATTACTACTTCGAGAAGGTGTTACAGCACTGGAATGAAAGCTGGAAGTCAACACAAAAGATAGCAAGGTGTTATCAAAATACCGATCACTAGATTTCAAGTAATAAAAAGCATTTTGGAGTTTTTAATTTTTGTTTTTCTAACATACGGATGGTTTAAGCCCATCACAACTGAGTAACATGACAGCAGCAAAAAGGTGGAAAGGCCAACACAGTGAGCAGCTACAAAAAGTATTTCTGCATAAAACTTCCCTTTCTTTGACACAGAATCATTTCGGAGTGCTGAGAGCTGCTACAATGTCAAGGATTTTTTATGGTAGGCCAATCACATGTGAGGTTGGTCAGGGAGAGGAATAAGACGCTACAGCCAAATTTACCCCAAAAGCTCTCTGCAAACTGGATGCCCACCAATCACTTCACCGCATACTGCAAAGGTGCCCCTCTGGAGGTGGAACATGCTGGCTGTTTAACACACCACTGCACATGGGGCTGAGGATGCGAATGCAAACGTAAGCCTCGACTACTAGCTAATGCTTTCTACTCCTGAAAATGCATCCTGGGATTTTACGTGACCAAGGCAGCTTTATCCAAGAGTGCCTAACGCCCTCTAGCTCCATCCCAGGGTACACATTCAAATATCAGCGGTACTCCAGTTAAAGCAGCACTTTCTTGTAGAGCCAGATTACAGGTCCAGCCACTGGCGTCAATTAATCGGAACCCCGACTCACTTTTTGTTGGCTTCTTTTGTAGCATCTGACCAGATGTGTACCTTTTTTTCTCCCAAAGCGTAGGCCTTTCCCCCACCACAAAGAAGATGTACACCTAGCATGGGGCAGGAATCCTTCATGACCCATCGCACTACAAAACCAGCCATGCCTCCAATGCATCAGAGGATCTCGTCCTCCTCATCCCATAACAAGGAAAGGACTTGGGATGCAAAACCTCCTTTGTGATCAGGCCACATGTCCCTCTCCTCCAAAAACACAGGCTCCCAGTGCATCAGAGGCCTTTCCTGCAGAGCAGCAATGGGTTTAGAAATGAATCAAGGTAAAGTGAGTCAGAGGGTCAGGACAAGTACGTGTGTCTCTTAACTGCAAAGCAGCATCTACCACTTTTGCAAAAGTAAATCTGAAAGAGCCAAAGGATAGCCTCTAAGAAAAAAGAAGTCATACCTGAGGTCTTTTGTATGCTTTTCGAACCCTCAGTCCCAGCTTCTGGGCAAGCTCCTGTCCCAGCTGTGTGACACTTTCATCCTGGAGACAAAAACCATTGGCAGGTCACTTTCAGTTTTGCCTTTGCGGCACACACAATGAAATAAATAGGAATGCAGCTATCTACCCTGGACTGTGCCAAGAAGCCTCACTTTAAGACAGCAGCAGGTGGGCAATTGCCAGAGCAGCCCTAGGAGAGTCCATGCAGACCTAAGTGCTCCTGTCATTGAGTCCTGCTGAGATACTGAGGTTGCACCAGGACCTCCCCCCGCACTGTTTTGATGCTGCAGAAAATCAGAATCAAGTGTCTGCTTCCAAGAAAGCACCCACTCTCTGAAGGCAGGGTTCAAGAGTTCCGCTGGTAAGATGGCTGAAGGGGCTGCCAAGGCTGGCTGCTAGCAGCCCCCATGCTGGGGACTGATACAGCTTCCACAAGGTCCCCGTGTCTGGGAAGAAGGAGCCTGCATGCCTTCCTGCATGCACAGCCTGTGAACTTTCCCTCTCCACCAGCCACAGAGCTAATAATCAGTTTTGATATGCAGACAGTATTCACTAGCCTGTTTTGCTTGTTTGTTTGTTTTTAAAGCTGAAACCAAGTCTCGGTTTCCAACTTACTACCTACAAGGCATTTCCACTGTCTCCAGCCCTGGTTAAACAGCCTCAGCTTAGTCAAGCAGATTCTTCTGCTTTCCCTGCTGCATGCCATTTACCATCCTCCCTGCTCACTGCCCATGCCCACTCACACACAACTATGGGCTTCAGACCAAGTTCTGGGCTATGCTCCATCGCCCTGCTCTGTACTCTCCAGCTCTGCCTAGACTAACAACATGCCACAACCTTCTTCACTTATTTATCACCAGCAACTCTTTCCTCTCTCTCTCTGTTTGCAAAAATATTGAAGTACTTTAACAGTTTCTTCAAAGAAGAAAAAAATATCTGCCCAACCTATTGTGATATCCTTCCTTAATGTCCCACCATCTCCTCCCTCATCTCCAACCTTGAAACTCACTCTCTTCTCTCTACTTGCCATGCTGGTCTTTCCAACTTCCTTCTCCCTGAAGGTTCATCCTTTCCCTCTGAACCCCTCACTAGCTTCTCGTTCTTCCAGCCCACAGTATCAGTAACATTTCCCTTCAATTTGGAGTGCCACTTTTTGACAGTACTTGCTCCCCTACACCCTCAACATTGGTCTTGTCACGATCTTCTCTCAACTCAGTGGAGACAAAATCTATCTTGTCCATTTCCTCTTCTCTCTCCCATCTTACACCCCTTCAGGATGTACCTTCTTCTGAAACTGTCCCTGCACCCTCCAGACACATCTTGGTCAAATCTCATGGTCACTGCTCCTTCCTCACTCTCTTCCACATCTCAGATCTTTCTAATACCAATCACATTTTCATTGCTCTGTTTGCCTCTGGTGATTCTGCCTTTCCAGACACTCTCTCAGGTGTCTTCTGAAGTCTGCCATTTTCTTGCTCCCTGTGGAAGACTCACCAGAAAGACCTCTGATATAATTTCTTTTCATTGATCTCATACTCCTACCTACCAGGTTTACCCTATCCAACTCCATGTGCCAACGTAACTCTGAGATGTCTTCTCAGATTACTGGACAAGATCAAGAACGTATTTTTCTCTAGACTGCCTCCACTTCCCTTCCCAACAACATGTAGTAAATTATTGTCCTTTCTGTTGGCAGGCCTGAGGTTTAGGGGTGGGGGAATTACCTGCTCTTTGTCACCCCCAAGATCTTCCTTCAGCTTTCCCTTCCCTCAGCCAAATGCCACCCTCAGGCACTTACTACCTCCCACGTAAGCAAGGGGATGCTCAATAAGGGCATGCAATGTGCTTTCCTCCAACACCCTAAAAAACCCATGTCATACCAAAAAAAGCATACCACAGGGGAGTATCAGCCTCACCATGCTGGGAACCTCTGCAAAGTAGCAGTACTGAGTATCTGTACCCAGAAACAAGTTAACTCTGCTAGACAATGAATCAACTGAGTAGCAGATCCTTCATCACCGGAAGTTTTAATACATGCTCTGCTTTGACCACAACAAAGCTCTCAGCTGTTACAGCAATGCAACCTGGAAGCACCGGTGTGCTCCACAGGCTTAGCAGCTGGTATAACGGAAACAAGAGTGAGATGATGGATAGCATGACTTCGCTTTGATGCAGAGAAGGCTGATGATTTCCGTTAATCAGGTAATAAGGCAATGGGGTATGTTAATTTACAAGACTGAATTGTTTAGAATAGGGAATGCAGATCACTTGATATGTAGTTTGTAAGGCTGAACTCTCCTGCCACACAGAAGTTTGACAGCGTTTGTAGACCCATGGTTGTAATGATAATAATGGGAGATACGTAAATGTAAGTATATGGTTAAAAATTAAATTCAATTAAGTGGCTCAACTGCAATGTGAAATATAGCCAGATACAGCTTTACATGAACACATGTATTTGATGCCTTTGTTTATAAAAGGGTTTGTTTAAAAAACAGTTCTTTGGATCTCCCCTAACATGATACCTTCAAAATGTTTTGGTTACCCTGTTCTGTCAAGTCAAAGAAACTAGAATTTACAAGCTATACAAAAGGAGTAAGTAACTGCTAACAAGGCTTTCAAAGATTGCTTCTGTAACGCTAATAATAAAGGAAAGTTAACCTCTCCTGCTGAACTAGATGCATTTTTCGTGTACTATCATTACTGTAATGGATCAGAACCAAATTTAGCAAAGACAAGCAGTGCTCACTAGAATCTGTCTAATCAGTCTGGTGTCCTGTTCAGTATTTGGCCTAAAAGGACACTCAACAAAAGTATTGTCAGGAAAATATCTAGGGCCTAGTACATGCAGATAGTCCCCTCTGAATGCAAAAATTTACACACCTGTGAACATAAAAATAACTATGGCATATGACGTCAAGGACACCTTCGCATGTCCGACAAGAAATAAAAAGCTTTATCAGCTTGCCTTAGCAATCAGTAAAACATGAGACATTTTTATCTAAAATAGGAAAAGTATACATGTTTTCCTTCCAGTGCTCTAGTTCCCATTTGCCCCATGCTCCTAGTTACTCCCATTAGACGTACAAAACCAGCTAATTAAAACAATATCATGGCCTTAGTTCACATTTCATTAGGGTAGCATTTTGCTCTTCACAAATAGGTCACCAAACCTGCTGTTGCTAAGTGGGGTGGGTGACTTGGACTGAAGAAACATGGGAGGTCAAACATTTTCTTCGAGTCAGAGACACAGAATTTCTGGGCATAAGCATATTCCCAGGACAGACAAACTTCCTCTTCCACTATCCTCTGGCCTCACACTAAGCATGTTAGAGAGGAGGAGGGTGATGAGCCACAGAAATCAAGATGAGTTGTACATCAAAAACTTACATGTGGAAGGGACAGCAAGCATCGGCTATTGCACTCATACGCTTCTTTGTGTCTTCCAAGTTCATTTAAGGAGCGGGCTTTCCGGAAAAGTGCTCGGATGTTCTCCTTGTCAAGACTTAAAGCCTTCTCACTGTCTTCCAGTGCCTTCTCATACAAGCCCTGCATGGAAGAAACCACCTTGAGTCAGCTGAGGAACAGCAGACTAACCCCTCCTTCTGTGTGAATGCAAATGTTTTATCTCTCAGCAGAAAACAGGAATATAAAAGGCAGTTGGAAATACATATATTACCTCATGCACAGACCAGCATACAAACACACAAAACCTACAGTAATAGAACATTTTGTTAAGTCTTGCAAAACTCAAAACACTTCAAAGTCAGCAAATGCCAGAATTATGGCTACTTGAGCAACCTTATCTTGTCTCCTCCTCTACCTTGGGCATGTGACATTTGACAGTCTTTAATTATGTGACTGCTTGCTAATTTTTTACATGGGACTCAGCCTCATTATGAACGGGATGGACCTGCTCTGGGGTTGTGCCATAGTTGTTAGATTCCTTAGGAAAATTGAAGCACGCAGACTTTTAGAGCCCGAGTATTGCAGAATTCTTTTCCATGTGTGTGCTGAAAGTTCCCTCAAGACCCAAAGCCTTCTCACTGTCTTCCAGTGCCTCACCTGAGGAGGCAGGAGCCTCCACAGCAATACTCAGTATTCCAGAGAAATATTCAGTCAATACTGGAAGGCACTGGCTCCTTCCAGTCTCCAGATTGTACTAACTCCTCACCAATGTGGACCAGAACTGCATTCTCAGTACCTTAGGACTGGCCCCCTCTCCTTCACATCCCTTCTCCGGTCTCACAAGACACAGTGGAATAGTGGGGAGATACCAGAGTCTTCTGTGTGTCATTGTCTCCTCCAGTGTTGCAGAAGGGGGCACACAAAATCAATTGAAATCACCCTTGACATCTTTTCCAATTGCATGGCACTGCAACCATGATGTCCTCCCTGGCCCCTGTGGATGACTTGGGAAGGCACTCACCATGGCAAAGTAGCAGGCAGCTCGGTTGACATGCAGCTTGCACAGGAGTTCCTTTGGGATGGTCACCTCATCGGAGGCTGCATAATCTGCCACATTCAGCCCTTCTACATACTGTACCAGTGAAAGCTTGAAATCCTTCTCTCGAAACAAATCATTGCCCTCTGCAAACAGGTTTCTCACCAGCTTCTGCAAAAAGGCCTGGGCAGTAGGAAGAGAGCAAATAGACTGAAGTGGATATTCAGAGGCAAGCAAGGTTTCCCAATTTCCCATTCTTTTCCATATGTTTTAGCAAACTTCCTGCCCACTAAGATTCTCCTGCCTCCCTACCATCCTGTAAAACATCAGTCTTTTGATAGAGGAGAATAATTCAGTCAAATCTCCTTTCTTCTTCAATACTCAAGTGTCTTCTCCTTTCCCTGATCCTCTCCCTGAAAGTTGTCATTGTCAGAACATTAAAACTTTAAGTAAAAGAGAAATTGTGACAGACCATCCCATGCTCTCCACTTTTGGTATGTAAACTAATGGCTGTGCAACAGAACAAATCTTGCTAACCAGAGGGTTCCCAAGTTCAGAAAACAAATTCTTCATTACCTCATAATCTTCCTGGCTTAGTGGTAATGTGGACCTTGAAAAAAGAAGAGAAAATGCTTATGAAACAGCATCCACACAAACAAGGGCTTTTGTCTGATGAAGAAATCATCTTTCTGGTCCTGTCTTGATGACCTCAGTGAGTTACTGAACACTTTATCACTTCAAAGGCAGCTGGGGCAAAGAGAACATAATTAGGGAGCATTACACTCAGTGGTGGCGGCCACAGTAATGTCAAGAGACGGTCAGGTCTCAAAGGGATTTGAGACTAGCAGAATCTTATTCTCAGCTATTTTCTGCACATACACGATCCTCTGTAATGTGCCTTCAGACAGCCACCTAAAAAAACACCTTTGAGAAAGTCCCATGAGAGATTGTCATGGAGAACACAAGCTTATTTTAAGTACATCTGGCTGTAATGAGAGGCATCAGACTGTCACTCCAAGACCTCCTCAAATCCTCTGTGAGACCAAGACATTCAGTGACAAATGAATCACTTTCCTCTTTGTTAACTTAGCCACATGCCTTTAGGCCTACACCACAAAAGGAAGGGAGAAAACAATGCAGGTTCGGGAGCCCATCTAACTCCAGCTGTCTTGGCCAAGGCTGCCAGGCTGTGCCACAAAACTGGCAGTACTTGGGTGGATAACACCTACCCTACAACAGCGCTGAGACTTAGGAGAAAGGTTCCGTTGTTCAAATCAGACCATCCAAGTCATCCAGGCTTGGTCCACATTTATTTACTTTTTCTCTTCAAGGAGAAAACAATATGCTCTAGAGAAATCCTTAGCACCTTTCATAACCCTCCTCACCTTTGAAATACAACACTGTACACATGATCTTACTGGTCAGAGAATAAACTTTTTTTTACATTTCATCTAATCTAATCATCATCTGCTCCTTAAAAATAACTACAGGAAATGCCATGGCTCTGTAAGAAACATTCATTCTGCTTATAAAATTGGAGTACCCCTCTTTCACATCAAAACTAGCCAACAAATGACACTGCCCCTGGTTCAGACTTCAAGATACACTCCAGAAGCATGAACAACACTCCATACTTCTAAATTATTTTCTTTCCAGGAATCTTGCACATTTTTATAAATGTACCAAAATAAACAATTGCCTCTCTGAAACTGAGTTATCAGCCCCATCTAGTCTCAGACCAGGGCAAAAATACCATTGCCATGCTACAGGATATCAATATGTAACATGGAAGATCTGGGGTGTTTTCCTATTCTAGATGCACAGATTTCAGCAATAATAACTGCAGGGCTCAAAGCAGACCTCAAAAAAACCCCAAACCAATCTGACTCCAATCTTCCTACTTCCTTACTCACCATGGAACCTGGACCTGAGTCTGAGGCCTTTGACAACTCAAACATTGGAGGGAAAAAACACTACTGTACTTTATTAGGAAGTACTTGGACTTGTAACTACTACATCAACAATCACTTCAAGCTCTAGAAGGCCACACGATATTCACAGAAGAGTGACCTGAGGGACTGTCGCGGGATGGAGGTATTAGACACAGCTACGATTTAGCAACAGCTCAATTTTATTAATGATTTGAGGTAGATCAAAGGATTGAGTTTAGCAGCATTTAATCATTAACTGATCTGAAGATTTACAAAATGATTTAACAGTGACTTAATTACAGATTCGAAGATGACAAGATTAAAAATAACTTACTATAAGGTATTCCAAAAAAAAAGTATATGTATATATGTAAGCAAGAACACAGGTTTCAGATTAATATGTATATAAGCGAAGCATATAAGCGTACACATGCACACACCCCTACATATACACACACCGCAGTTTGAAACTGCTGAGATCGGCGATCTCTTAATGTCGCACGACTCTATCAAGTCGGCGGGTACCCCTTCTAACTCCTACACATGCACGGAAAATGTAAGAACATCCACATCCATAAAGTTAATGCATACAAACATATAAATGGAGAGGTGGATGAAAGAGAGGCTAGCCTATAGTTAAAATTTCCCTTCCGAGTTAGAGTAAATACTCACAATGCATCGGCATTCCTCAATGGGCAGTAACTGAGGCTCGAGAAGGATTATCTCACCCTGGACTCTAGGCTTCGCGAAGTTTGCCTGAGACAGTGTCCCGACTCAGGGGAGGTACTGGCCACAGCCTGCTGCAATCCAGAAGAGCTCAAAGGGTCTTTACTAGAATCGCTACTTATAGGATCTGAGATAATTGACTTTCATCAGGTACTTTTCCACTTCAGCCCAGCTTGCACAATGGAATAGTCCAGTACTTTCCATCGGTTATGCAAGCCCAGGACTCGTTAGGACTTGTGGTCCTGGTACCCCCCTCTCTGTGGCCACAATCCATATGTTGTCAGGAGTGATCGATTACAGTTATTATCTTCAAACAGTAGGAGCTATGAGAACCAGGTACACTAAGGGGTTGCCGTAGTGTTCTAGTCTGTTGCTCTCCACCCCTTCTTCCTTTCATGTTAGACCATTATGTATTGTTCTGGTCATAGTATTATTATGTGGCCCAGGTGGGGAGGGAATCACGCCAAGCATCGAGAGGCCAGAGAGTGGGGGGGGCGGGTTGCACCACCACAGGCACCTACCATGTTTGCAACTGTAAAAGAGCCCAGGTCATCTACTTCTCCTATAGGCACCATACAGGGTACCTGGCAAGTCACTTACCTTGCTTTCCCAACCTACAAAATAGAAACACTATCTCTCTTCCTAAGAAAGGTGGGATAACCTTGTTGAGAGAGCAGTTTGAGATATTCACGCTGAAGATGAAATAGAAGGTCCAAGTACTACTAGCATTATGCTGACTATAAACATCATCCTGGAATTGTAGTGGAGGGCAAACCCCAAGGAAAATGAAATGATAGAATTTCAAGTTTAGAGAGCTGGCAGGACAAGAAGCACCCTGAAGAATCACAGTGAGAAACTTCAGGACCAATATCTCTTTCCCATGCAGCAGACCCAAAGCGGTGAATAGGAAGAACTTAACTCCTGCAATCCTCGATACAAAGACAACTGCCTCCAAAGCCACAGGGAACAATGAGGTTGTCCACTTACTGAATGAACTGAAGTCCTTTCTCTATTTCTTGTTTTCTCTTCTGTCTCTCCATTATAGTTGCTGCAGAGGAAGAATAAAAAAAAACAACACAAAATGAGACATTTTAGGTCTTGCTGGCAATTAAGCAGCACAGTATTTTGTGTGTGCCTGAATTTACTACTAACAAAATGTTCCAGCCCAGATGCCCTGAACACCGAAGTCCATGATTTATCCACACTTGAGATACAGAATGGCAATCAGCTCACTACCAAGGATCTGCTTTTTCTCACATGCCACCACCAGGATACACAGGCAAAGCGGAATTACTTCAATTTGAGCTCTCTACTTAGGCTGCCAGTAAATAAAGCAATGGGAACCAACTGTTATCATTACCGCCTTCTAGGACAGGGGAAAAAAAAAAAAAAATCAACATTTCCCCTGCACTGGCAGTCATTTCAGGAATTTGTGCTGGGACTCTTCCATGATAGGCAATTCTGACCACTATTTTATCTGGGACAGATTTAAACTGGTTTACTGCACAGCATATGAAACAAGTAATCTATGTAAGGTGTCTGGAGGCATATCACAGAGAGACGTGAAGGAAGGAAATGGAACTGCTTGCCATGGTCAACATAAAAGGACAGCAATGAATCTACGCAATGGGAATTTCGTGCTGAGAATCAGAATGCAAGAGCAGCAGAGACTTGGGAATGCTCCTTTGGAGAGGGGACAGGGCTCCACCTAGCAGCGTTTTAAATTGGGGTGGGCAGCGCCTGAGGAAGGCTTGAGAGTCATCCCCATTTAGTCAGGGACACAAATGGGCACAGTAACTTGTCTGGGTTTGACCAAATCCTGTTTGGGTCTCTGTGAGCACAAATAAGCAGTATGACAGAGCCATTTTGGAGTAATGTCCCTTTTCTCAACTAAAATGGGCTTGAATTGTGCCATTAGATACATGAGCATCAGTTTGGGAGCAAATCTTGGAATGGCTCCTCCCTGACCTCTCCCCAAGGCACACAGGTCTGCCACACAGGAAAAGAAAAGAAAAAGGAAGGGGAGAAGGGATGGCACCCTGTGGCAAAATAGAGTTGCTGGTGACAGTGAATTTCCCAGCCTTGCCATCACCCAGCTGTGATCACAAACAATGCTCAGCATTTGAGGAACTTGAGGACAAACGCAGCAAGCACAGAAACACTGAGATGAGATGAGATGAGATGAGATGAGATGAGATGAGATGAGATGAGATGAGATGAGATGAGATGAGAACTGAAGACACTGTGCCCTCCCAGTCTGGGATTGCCTCTAAAGAGATCACGAGAAAAACAAAACTAATTTTTCTAACTCTATAACAGCTCCCTTTTATACTAAGACCACCTCTATCATTCTAAGGTATCTTACAGTATCTATGGCATGTTCAGTGTGGAACAGGGTGAAATGACCTTTAAGGTATGTGAAAATCAATCCTGACAACTCAGCAAGCCCTTATTGATTGTGCTCTACATCATGCAAGATGTAGAAGAATTGATACCTGCCCTTTACCAAGAAGGAGAGTTGGGGGAAGGGGGAAAGGTAGGAGCAAGAGAAAGACCAGAAAGAAGTGGTGGCAGAAGGATGCAAGAGCTTGAAAGTGACACTGTGCAGTTTGTAAGTCATGAGACATTAAATTTGAGAGCAATCTGGTCCGAGCAGCAGGTAGAAGATTTTAAGCAGCTGCATTTGGAACGGGATGGGCAGCACAGCAAGAAAGGGAAAGCCAGCAGACAAGGTGAGTGATGATCAGCATCTCTATAACGGCTTTTAACAGAAGCGATGGTGGAGAGCAGGTAGACTTCAGTACAACACCAACAGAAGGCCTGGAATGATTTATAAATAGCCTGGATAATGAGCAATCAGGAAGAAAGAAGGAAATTTAACAAGGAGACTGTGAGGTTAACATGATCACTAATGCTACAGGCAGACCGGCTTGAGGGGTAGAAAAGAGAGACAGAGGCAATTCATTTGATATTTCTCCTAGCATGAAATTCTACAAAGACAGAAGAAGTAACAGAAAACAGACAAGGTGAAGAGGAGCAGTACAAACCATTTCCACGTAGACAGCAGTGAAAGCCACAAAAGAGGACAGAGCAACCCCAGAGCAGTGTCGGAGAGAACTGTGAGGGCCGTCAGAGACAAGAGGCAGGGGAAAGAGCCACCACAGGACATGACAAAAGATAAACTAGGGGGGAGAAGAGGAGTGAAAAGGTCAAGGGGACCCTCACAAAGGCTGATGGGGGAAAGGACAGGGAGGAACTCGGAATTTCTAGCAGTCTGGGCCCTGAGTGCACTAACAGGTTTTAAACACCCCAAACAGCCTCATCTCAGACCCCCACCCACGCACCTTCTGCCCATGGTCTAGGAGCTCCATTTAAGCTCAGGTCCAGGCATACTGCCTCATCTGAGCTATAGTGTAGGTATACCTGTTCTCAGTCCTATTCCTGGACAAACCTGGACCTACATTGTAGGCAGCTTGTCTCCACTCCTGTCTCTGGCACCACCTCCTACCACTGGACTTGCTGGGTGGACCCTGGACCGGATTCACCACCCGATTCTTTGGGACTGTTGACAGACCCCTGCTATCAGCATCTTGTACTGCCTCCATTGTTCAGATATGGTGGGACTGTAGCCTACTTACTGAGGGCACTGCTGGTGGCTGTCATCACCTTCATCTCCTAGCTTGTCCTCCCTGGAGGAACAGCCCTGCTCTTGTTGCTCCCTGACATGAGCCACGCTGGACAGAACAAAAGTCAGGGAATTGAAACAGCAGCCCGCAGATCTGATGAAAATGAAGATTACTGGCGACTGTGGGGAGAGCAGTTGAATACTGGCTGGTCATCACAAAGTCAGCGGCTGCACTCCAAAAATGCTGTGGCACACCTTCACAATTGTGTATATCCACAAAACAGATCATCACCTTGAAAATCTTCTGATACACACAGCCTAATTCAACCTCTGCTTCTGAGCTCAGCTCTTAACATACTACTGCAAGGAAGAAGAAGAGATCAGTACCTGTCCTCATGGCTACGCTGACCCCACTGCTAAAATATCCTACAGAGCAGGATGTGGGCATATGTTACAATGACAACTGGTTACTGTTGCTTGCCCACAGAGAAGGGCATTCAAACATTACTGACCAAAAGCTGGAGCGGAGCCAAAGAACTACAGGGAAACACTCCAGAACGTCTCCTTCCTAGAGCTACCCAACTCTTCTTGCATCCTGGAGCTCCTCTTCTGTTTTTTCTCTCCTCACCACTATCGCCACTGCATCCAACTTGCGTATCTCCATCCTTGCTTCATGTGGATGGCTGACCAGCCTACTGCCTCTCTGTAATTCCCACAATACCCAGCTACAGTTTCGATCCTTTCTACAAAACGCTTGTAAAAGAACCCTCTGTGCCCTGCATACTGTTTACTCTCTGCAGTCCTCTTCCACAGTGAACATTCTTCAACCCAAGACCCTCCATTGCCTTCTTTAGACATAAACCAGAGGCCTGATCGCCCCTCCACACTGTTGCTCCCTGATACTGCCCCATATTCCTCTCTCCTTGCAAGTGGGTGACCAGCTTCTTCTGCTAAAGCTCTGTCACGCCTTCACGCTTATGTCATGACTTTGCATGTAAGACTCATCTCCTCAAAACACGCACCACATGCTGCTGCCCTAACAACTTCTTTCACATCTCTCGGGAACAACCACCTTTCCCTTTCGATCTGACTCCACACCAGCACCCTCCTCCATGCCTGGCAGGCCTTTCCCCTGTCATTCCTGCCCCACTGCTGCTGGAGGCTACCATTCAGACTCCTCCTTTTGTTCCCCACGCCTCCTGCCCTGCCACCTCCCTGGCAAATTCAGGTCAATTCTGTTCCCCTCGCCATCCCAGCCTCTTCACTGTGTCTCAGTCGACCCTTGGACCAACCTGCACACTCGTTACGCCGGCAAACCCAACACACAGCAAGCCACCCATATGTGCAACACTTCACTTCTGCTGCACGCCATACCATGGCTGATGCATGATTAATTTTAAGCGCAGGGCCTGTTTAGCTTTTGTTTTCTTGGTTTTTAAAATATTTTTAGAAACACAGCAGAAAACATTTCATGAAGCAGTGTGCCTAAGTGTCCTTCCCCCCCCC
>VYXH01001533.1:107822-130072 GCA_013397275.1 Burhinus bistriatus | reverse complement strand
AGAGGAACTGTCACCGGGGGGCAGGCGGCGCCGGGAGGCTGTCGGGGGCCGGCTGGAGGAGGGTAACCTTGGGCTGTCACCCGGCGCCCCCTCCGTTGCCGGGAGAGCCGAGCAGGCTCCTCCGGAGGATAGCTGGGCAGGCAGCCGGCGTGTTGCCCGTCGGCGTGGACAAGCTGTTGTAAATCAAGCATTCGGCTGGGCTAACTTTTTTGACCATCGGGAAGCGTGCAGCTTCATACGGCCTTTAAGTAACGAGGAAACCTCTCCTCAGGCATTTCCAGATCTTGTTTTTCTTTACCAAGCATACTAACTAACTCTTCAATTTTTATTTTTCTTTAAAGCTTTCCCGGCAGTAGAACTAGCGGTGGAGAGACCTCTGGTAGGTTGACAGTTGGGTGTGGCTGGCATGTTTGCAATAAAACATGCTTCAGGATGTGATGATGGGGTCGTGTGTTGAAATTAGGAAGTAGCCTGGGTGTAAGGTGAAGAAAGCAAAAGGGGATTTAAGGGAAAGAGAAGCAAAGGGAGTGAGTACACCTGTAGGGTGTAGAAGGGCATCATAGTGGAACAGAACTCATTTTTTTTTAAACAGGAGGATGATGAGGTATTTAAAAGTGAAGTTAATAATTGAACTAGGTGAACAGACTGACTTCTTTGGATCCTAACTTTTGTTCCTGTCTGGTAAAGCCTTTGCGGGTTGGAGGATGTCTTCTCTTTCTTCCTTCTCGATGTTGGATTGGCAGAGGTTAGGAATGTCCATCAGTCTGGTGTCTGTGTGGCCTGGTAGGAGTGGAGTAAGTTATGTGAGCATCTTTCTACTGGCAGCACCTACTTGAGAGGACAGTCGTCCTAGAAAAGTGATGTTGATCACCCTTGCAGATGTTTTTTCCCCACCATGTGTCCAAAAGCAATACTAAAGTTACGGAAAGCTGAGGAGAAGCTGTCCTCTGGGGAAGCTGAAGGCTTCATGGCTGTGTATTGGGAAGAAAGGATGTGTATACAACTTTGGTTTAGGGGGTGTTTTAAAACCAGCACCATTGAGCTCAAAAAGCTGCAAAAGTGTGGGGCTGCTTCTAAGTCAGACAAGAATGGAAAGAGAACCATTTTTCTGTTGTAGGAATGAACCTTCATCCCTTCTGACACCTGAACTCTGTTTTATAAGTGTGTTGCTTCCAAGCACTAGTTGTGTGTAGTCTTCTATCCCAGCGGAGGTGCTGGGGTAAGAAACATGCTCTGTTTACCCTGCTGAATGAATGGAAGCCAGTTACTTCACACAGTGATTGATATTCGTTAAATAATGGTATGCTGATGCTAATAGGCATGGCTAGCTTCAAACTTGTGCCTCAAGGCAACATGTTCACTAATCCGTCATCAGTGTAAGATCATTCTGTTTAATGTGTGTCATGAATCTGTGTGGGACATTTGAAAGGAAAGAGAACCTGCAAAACTGAGAGTTTTGTATGCAACACACATGATGTTTTCAGCAACTCGGTGGTTCTAGAACTGTGCTGACAAGGGCACTACTGGGGATATCACTGAAAAGGAAAAACGGTTGTGTTCATTCTAGCTTGCTTTGGAGAACAGGGGAAATGCGCAGCATGTGTAATTAAAGGATGGGGTTTGAGGACAGAGGAATGTTACGTTTTAATTGTGAAAGTGTTGCGCAAAGAGTAATGTCTTAATGTGGCCTTAATCCATAGTTTTAGCTACTGGTTATTTACAAAGTGTAACAACTCCATCAAAACCCAAGTCTCATCGGTATTGGAAGAATCAACACCATCTGACTGGCTGGTTTTGGAATATTAATTTAGCCTAGCTGTCATAAGTGAGCTGTGGGGAAAACACTGATGGTACTGAAAACTAGATATCTCAGGAACAAAAACCACATTAGTGTTCAAATAACTATGATTATTCATACAGACTATGTATTGTAGTTTGCTTTTTATGTTGACAATTTCTTTTAATTGACAGCTCTTAACATTTGGAAAAGCAGAAAAATGGCATCAGAAGACATCGCTAAGCTTGCAGAGTCACTCGCCAAAACCAAAGTGGGTGGTGGACAGTTGAGCTTCAAAGGCCAGAGCCTGAAACTCAATACAGCTGAAGATGGTAAGAGAAAATACCCTTGTGTTTGGCAAGTGTCTCCCTGAAGTTCTAAAGTCTTGTGGTAAACCTCCTGCTAATCCTGCATGTACAAGTTGTCATAATATTAGCTGTCATGCAAGGGTCATCAGCTACAGCTGTCTCCGATAGACCTTTCCTTTCCTTCTTGTACACTGCTTTGACCTGGTGCCCTGGCAGTGCTACAACTGGCAAAATTGGGGTTTGGTGTGTAATTCTTGTTTTCTTAGTGTTCTCTCCAAGTGCTTTTGACAGTCACTATGCATTAGAAATCAGTGCTCCCTTTAAAAACAGGCAGCAAATGGATGACAGCTCTTGGGACAAGTAGATGCTTCAAAGACCTGCACAGAGGAATAGGCTGATATGTTAGTCCAGGTTCTTCCCAAGTCCTGACCAATTTGTCAGACTCTTGTTGGTTTTTTTTTTTCTGGAGTATCTCTCTTGCTGGTGTATGTGTGTTTCCCAATTAAAAATGTCTTGCAGTGGCTGCTAATATAGTAAATAACTGGAGAATATGTATATATTCTTAGATCAAGATTTCTGCCGCACCAAGAAACAGCATGTTCTTCGGAGAGATTGTTTGCTGTAGTGTGTACCTTTTTTACTGATTCCAGAGGTGATGCTTTTTTATATTCTGTTTTGGTAGTGCAAAGTCACTGAACTATAGGGAAAGGCTTTGGAGCTTGGGAATGATAACAAGTGCCCATTGACAGGAGAGAGTCTACAGCCTGCTCCTGTGTCTTGCATAGGATTAGTCTGGAGTTAAATTGTTCCACCCTGACATGTTTGCTAAACAGGCATCTACTTTTGCCAGTCAGTGAGAACTTCGTCCTGTTGATGTGGCACCAATTCCCATCACCTTTTGGCTTAGTCCTTGCATCTTTGTAAGCACGTGCACTCTAGCTCCTAAACCATGTGCTGAATGGCAGAGGAATCTTAGGAAGTGAAGAAACTTAGTTTTGCAAATAGGAGGATGGCTATCAGACAATAGAACTAGAAATAAATATGAAAAGGCAGGGTAGGGAGTGGAGAATGTTCTCTTTAGTGACCTGACACTTTAGCTCTGTTCCCATGGCTGTTTCAGGATTCTTTCAGATAATGTTATTCAGTTGTTTTTGCTCAGGGTAGAGTTGAGCAAGTATTGCTGCATCAGAGTGTTACTGTGGTACTTAAGTTGATAGTTAAAAGGCCAACTAGACTATCTGTTTTTTTGCAGCTGAAGAAGTGATCAAGCAAATTGAGGAATTTGATGGCCTGGAAGCATTGCGCCTGGAAGGCAACACAGTGGGTGTGGAGGCAGCAAAGGTCATTGCCAAAGCCTTGGAGAAGAAATCGGAGCTCAAGGTGAGATCCTCAAGTGGGTGGTAGTGAAGGGGGAGAAGTAACGCAGAAATAGAAGGCCTATCTATACTCTTCCTGCAGTAGCCTGCCTTGATTTAGCCCTAAAGCTTGCTTGGTGGTGCTTCCGATAGGAAGAACAACCATGTGAAAATATGGCAGAACCTGGGGGCTTTGCGATAGTGGGAATGCTTTCTGCAAGAAAGCTTACAGTCTTAAAGCTGAGAAGCTGTGCAAGGAAGAGCCTCCTCTGCAGAGGAAGTGTCCATAAACAAAGCAGTGTGGTAACAGAACTCAAGTTCTAATGGAACAGCTGTATCATATCTTCTGGAGAATGATCAGATCTTCTGAAGAATGAGTCTTCAGAGAATGCTTGAATAGGGAAGAAATAAGAGGGACATGCATCAGGAGGTTTTTCCATGTCCAAGTTGTGTTTCCCAGCTACTGTTCTAGCCTAATGTTAGGAGGATGCTGTGCTGCTAGAGGCACTGTCCTTTGCAGGAGAAGAGTGTGAAACATTGATTCACATTAATCACCCAAGTGTGGCTTTTCAAGCAAGTCCAGAGTGTTGAGCTCCATACCTTAGTAAAATCTGCGTTCCTAATATATCCTTCAGTTTCCTGCTGCTTTTGCCTGTGGTAATTTTCTCAGCAGAAAAGAATTCCAGCTTGAATGCAAGCAAGAATTCTTATATAGTGTTACTTACAATGTGCATTTCAGTGGCTTTATGTCCTCGCAAGTGAAGTAATTGTAATGTTAGTTCTCAGAGCTCTTCAGTACAATCAAATGGCAAGCCCAAGGGAAGGCAGACAGTATTAAGCTGTCCCCAGTGATGTAATGCAGCTTGTATGTGTAAACTTCTGTATAACTGTGGTGTTCTAAATATTTTTACTGGTTTCTATCTGTATGTTTCTTATTTTAGAGGTGTCATTGGAGTGACATGTTCACAGGGAGACTAAGGTCTGAGATCCCTCCTGCTTTGGTAAGTACAAACTAGATCTGAGACTTCTGACTAATATAACTTCTTTTCTCACCTGTCACGCTTTTTGTGGGAGCATGTGTTTTAGCACAGAGGTGATCTTTCTCTATGCTGTTAACACTGAGTGTCTCAGAATAGGTGAGTGATCCTTTTTTGCTGCTCCTGTATGAGGTGGAGAAGGGTTGATAAAAGTCTAAATGCAAGTCCATTCTAGTGAAGAAGCTTGTCACTCGGGAAAATATCCTCGTGATCCAATAGATAGAATGGGGACTAAGCTTTCTAAATAAAAGCATATGACCATCTCTACCAAAAGCATCACAGAGCTCCTCACCTCCTTGAGTCCTGTGAAGCAAGAAGATGATAAACAGATGATAAACAGAATGAAAACAATGTTTCTTTTAGCAGTGTAGAGGGGGAAACTTACTTTGATAAAATGTGTATTTGACCTAAAGGGATGGGATAACTTCTTGGTAACTGCCTTATGGTTATCTTTAGCTTAATTTGCACCTTCTTCTCTGGCTTTAGCTGTAAAGATTTATTTCCCCATGCAGCTTTGCTGAATGCCTTCAAAGTGGAATTTTTTTGCAGCATCACTGTCATACCTAGCCACTGCAGTGATGCTGTCACTAAAAGTCAATCTGCTCCCTCCCACCCACTGCCATCTGTTTCCTTACAGATCTCTTTGGGGGATGCACTCATCACTGCTGGAGCCCAGCTGGTGGAGCTGGACCTGAGTGACAATGCCTTTGGGCCAGACGGTGTGCGTGGCTTTGAGGCACTGCTGAAGAGCCCCACATGCTACACCCTACAGGAACTCAAGCTGAATAACTGTGGCATGGGCATTGGTGGTGGCAAGGTAAGGGTTGTCTCCTTTTTGGGAATGAGGTCAGAGCCAGGACTTGGCTTCAGAGTGCCCTACATAGAATCACAGAATGGTTGAGGTTGGAAGGGATCTTTGGTACTGATCTAGTTTGACTCCCCTGCTTACAGCAACTAGACCAGGTTGCTCAGGCCTGTGTCTAGTCAGGTTTTGACTATGTCAAAGGATGGAGACTTCACAGGCTCTCTGGATAGTCTAGCCCAGTGTTTAACAACCCTCACAGTAAAAAAGGGAGGTTTGTGTTTAAATGGAATTTTGTCTGCATCGGTTTGTGTGCATTTGTGTCTGGCTCTGCCTTCTTTACACCACCTTCTCCCCTCATCCTATTATTCTGGCTGTTCTTACACATGCATAAGATCTCCCCCAGAGCCTTCTCTTCTCCAGCATTAATAATCCTAGCTTTCAACACTCTATCAGTATGTAAAATTCTTCAGTTCCTTAATTATCCTTGAGACCCTTTGCTGGACTCACCTCAGTGTGTCCATGTAGGAGCCTGGAACTGGACACAGTACTCAGATGCGTTTCACAGGGCTGAGTAGAAGAGAAGGATCACTTCCCTTGACCTGCTGACAGTGCTTTTCCCAAGGCAGCCCAGTAGACTTCCTTTGCTGCAGGCACATATTGCTAGCTCATAGTCAACTTCTCATCCACTAGGACCCCCAGGTTCTTCTCTGCCAAGCTATTTTGCCTCCACATGACCCCTAGCTTACACTGGTACATGAGGTTATTCCTCCCCATTGCAGGAATTTGCATTTCCCTTTAAACTTAACGGGATTCTTGTTGGCCTGTTTCTCTAGTCTCAAGATCCCTCCCCTCTACATGTTTTCATGGATAAATTTCTGAAATATGAAAAGCTCGTTTCCAGGATAGGAGAACAGTTCTATCCTAAACATTAGGTTCCATTTCAAGAGAGCTAGTAGCCTGGGATTTCAGAGAATGGTATTACCAAGGCTAGCACTGAAGAATGTTGGATGAAAGTGGAAAACCAGGACTAACTGTCATTATCGCCAAGACCCTATATGTTTGCCTGTTTAAGAATTGAATGTACTTAATGGGGTCAATGTGTTCTAGTGTTGCAAAATTATAATTTCTTGCCTAAGACTGTAGTGTGCAAGTGTTGTAGTTACAGACAGTTTTATTGTATACCCTACTGTAGAAGCAAGTGCATTTCAGCAGTGACCAAAGTATTTCTTGAAAGCTAGGTATATTCCTCCTTCAGAATGAGAAGCTGAGGTAGTATAAACTACTTGTTTTATCTCTAGATATTGGCAGCTGCTCTAAAAGAGTGTCACAGGAAATCAAGTGCTCAGGGCAAGCCTCTTGCTTTGAAAATATTTGTGGCTGGCAGAAATCGTCTAGAGAATGATGGTGCTGCTGCCCTGGCTGAAGCCTTTGGGGTAAGTACCAAAGCAGAGCTTCTTGACAACAAGTTGGAGAAAAGTGTGCTTAAGTGCTAATGTTAAAGATGATGTACACAGAGCTTGTCTCAGCTTGGAGGCAGTGGCTGGTTGTTGGTTCACTAAAGTAGCAATGTTATTTGCTGCTGAAACTGGAGTCTTCAACAAACACAATTAGAATTGATGACTGAATGTTTATGTGACGTAAGTTTGCAAACACATAACTAGTGGCTGTGTAAAGTAGTTCTTGAGGGAGAAACAGGCATTTCTTAAGTAGATTAATAGTAATCCTATTCCTTCTCCTCCCTCTGTGCTAATGGAGGTTATCTGGCACTGGGGTAGGTGTACCAGCTGACCTCTTGAGTGCTTCTCTGCCTAGTTGTTCAATCATCTGGCAGAAGCAACCTAGTGTTTTTGCTAGGATCATCCTGTGAGGGCTCTAAATGGTGCTCAGCTTTGTCTAGCTGTCACTGGCCAACTTTCACTTTTGTTGGAGGAAGAGAATTCACGGTGGTTGGAGCCACCTACTTTCTTTTTCCTTTTTCCACTGCTGCTAAAGGCAACTTCTGAGTTATAATGCATATTTTCAGGTATATTAACAGTGATATTGCAGGTTATAGGCTGGAGGAATTCAGACTGAATGGCACTACCAAAATGGGATTCATTACTGTGTTTTTGTGACGTGCTGTTTAGTCCATAAACAGTATTCATATTAATTTTCTTATGGATTTGCTTCTACAGTCAGGGCGAAATGTAGATCTTAGTTAAAATATTGTATCCAGTGATGTTGCTTGGTCTGTTTCAGGGTTGAACCACAGGTGGAGAAGTCTTGTTTTAAGGTATCCTAGAGGAGACATGCTAGGAGGATGCTACCTGTGACTCTTAGAACTGGGGACTTTATATTAATCTGATACTTGCGATGAGCCTGCAATTTCACTTTCATTTGTGACACAACTGCTGGTAAATAGTTCTATGTGTAGAAGAGCTAATGGAGTTTTTAGTTGGAGGAAAACAATTTTCAGCAAACCCTAAAGGGTGGAGCACTATGCTCTTGAGTTGAAGTATGTCTCCTAACAGCTTTTGTTCATCTGCGTCCTTTCCCAGATCATTGGGACTCTAGAAGAGGTCCATATGCCACAGAATGGAATTAACCATCCTGGCATCACGGCACTGGCACAGGCCTTTGCTATCAACCCACTGCTTAAGGTTATAAACTTGAATGACAACACCTTCACAGAGAAAGGAGCTGTCGCCATGGCAGAGGTGAGTTGTTCTAAGCAGTTGCTTTGGATTTGTCTTCTGCCTCCCAGTGTTCTCAAATATAGTTAGCATTAGCACCTCTGGGTTGGTGGAGCCACATGCCACACTGTGGCAGGAAAGATGGCCTTCCAGGATTGATAGGACATTCATTTACTTGCATGTCTGTGCTTTCAAATTTGTGCTGTCTTGCAGACTCTGAAGGCGCTTCGGCAGATTGAAGTGATCAACTTTGGAGACTGCCTGGTGCGTTCAAAGGGTGCTGTTGCTATTGCTGATGCTGTTAAAGAAGGGCTTCATAAATTAAAGGTATTGTTTTCTTGCTGTTCAGCTTTGAATCTCTTTTGAAAATGCTTTGTTCCCATTTTTCTGTCCATTCTCCTACCACTACTGATTATTTTGAAGTGGGATTTATTTCAATGCAGGCTCTGTGCTCACAACTTGAAAGCAGTAAGCTTTCTTGACATTTTATTGTAGATCAGTGGTATCACCACATCCAGCTAGGACTATTCTACGTGGAGATGTTCCAGTGATCTATTTAGCCTCCACTTGATGTTTTTGAAGCTGTTGGTTCAGGTCAGCAAGTGCTATTCAAGAAATCTGATAATGGAAGTATCTGCTTTTAGAACCTCTCAGAGGGTTGTGAGCGGGGACTGAGATATTCCTTTTCATGAACAGCTTGTAGTCTCTTCAGCATTTCAGAGTTCATACAGTTAATGCTTTTTCTTTGTTAGGGTATGTATCAAAGGTCCAAATATTTTTAGGTTTTTGGCAATACCACAGCCTCCTACATCAGTATTTGCACAGGACTTGCATTTGACAGCATTCTAGACAGGCCTAAGTGTAGTCAGTAATGTAAGTAAACTAGGATGTCTAGAAACACCTGCCATGAGTCACAACTGCCCCGGGACAGATGCTGAACACGTAATTCCTAATCTTGCAAGCTTACAGTCAAACACAAAAATTCAGCCAAGTGCTAATATTTATTTATATATATGAGCCTGGTACAGAAAGAAGTAGGTGCTTTGTGGTGTGAGATCCCTTGCTCAGACTTCTGCTGGTTCTGCTGGAAGTTATGTCTTGAATCTCCCAGGAAGTCTTAAGTAATGGGAGTATTGAGATGAACAGCTGGAAGCTAAATCCTTTTTTCTAGAGCAGAAGTGGTTAAGGGAGGGTAGTATGAAGCAATCGTAGCTGATTCATTCTGTTCAAGGACTGCTTCCCTTTCGCTGTTAATATTAAATCTCTTCTCAGGAAAGGATTGATTGAGCACAATGTGGAATGGTGGGGGATGGTGCCTGGCTGTTGAATAACTTTACTAGTCTGTCCATGCGGTTTCTCTGCTGGCTGTGTTTATCAGAAGTAGTACCACTCATAGCTCATCTTTTGAAAGCCTTAACTTGCACCTTAAGTGTTCAAAAGCAAATGTGCAGTCCATTTAGAATAGTAGCTACCCTTTTTACTGGTGTGTGAATTCTGGAATGCTCTTGTGACCCTTGAGTAAGTGAAGATCTCCAGTCAGCTGATTGCTAAGGGCTGAAATGTCTGCTACCTTTTAGGTGAGCAGTCAGAATGGTGTGGTCTCTGTGGCTATTTTAGTGAAGTGGTTACCTTCAGGAGTGCTGCTCCTAACAATAGGATGTTTCAAAATGCCCCTTTTATGTATGTGAAGGAGGAGTATGTGTCAGGTTTTATTTCCAATTAAAAATACTTTTTCTTCCTAAAAGCCTCTTCATATGAGAGTCTTTCCAGCACACTTGTGAGCACATGAAGCTTATAGGGATGATAGATGTTAACAGGAATTCTGCAAACAAATGTTCTTCTGCTTCTTAGGAACTGAATTTGTCCTTCTGTGAGATCAAACGAGATGCTGCTCTGACTGTTGCGGAAGCTATTGAAGATAAGGCAGACTTGGAGAAGCTAGATCTCAATGGTACGTAAGTTTGCTAGATCAAAGTATGTCTAGTCTGATCCCAACTAGAAACCACTAGGAAGAATGTTGACAGTATCACATATTCCAGTCTTGCAATTGTCGGCATTTTAAAAGTGGTACTCTGAGAGCAGCTGAACTTGGATGACATTGGGACAGGAAGCAGTTAGATTCTGAAAGTTTTCTTAAGCCATGAACTCAGTTAATTGTTAAAGTTAAGCAGTTTTGGTGCATCTTGTAAAGTGGAAAACTTTCAGTAAAACTCTTTAAATTATTCATTATGATCTCAGATATTTCATACTTGCAAAGAAAAACCTTTCTGCGCATCTCTGCAGAAGAGTGGGGGAACTTTGACCAGTGTTGGCTTTTGCTGTTTGTACCTTGGGTCACTGCATTTCAGTGGTGCTGTGGCGTGTGTCCTTGTTTTAGAATCGCTGAGAGCAAGAGCTGTTTATAGAACTAACAGGAAGTCTCTCAAAAACACTCTGAAAAATTAGGGGTTTGTTTGTCTCCAACCATTGTGTAATGCTGCTGAAATTTATGTTACAACTGTGTGATTCTGATAACTGAAATCTGCATTGCTGCTTCTAAGGTGTTGTGTAGAAATGACTGATAACTGTTCAATTTCAGAAATAAGGGATATATGAGAATACACAGCTAAATCCTCCAGAACAAACTTGTGTGCATCCACTAAGTAATCCCTTTCTTCTATCAACCTAGGTAACTATCTGGGAGAAGAGGGATGTGAGCAACTCCAGGAGATCCTTGAAGGCTTCAATATGGCAGCTGTGCTGGGATCTTTGAGGTAGGCAGGGTACCAGAGTTTAAATCGGAAATTTTCCAACAATTTTCATCAACGCTTTCATTCACATGTCTCTTTTTAAAATAAGAACTGTAACATTGCAGATGGATATTGGCCTCAGTGTGCAGTGTGGAGCACAGTCAAGGGGTTCCATAAGGAGGATAAGCCTTGTGTCTTGTTTTCATCGATGGACTTATCTTTGTTAGTTACTGATTGCATTCCTCATTATTTGCTTGCCATTGCCAACTGGGTGACTGAAGCCTGAGTGTCCTCTTAATCTGTTGTAGATGGAGATGTACTTCTTGCAGTAAGACTTGAGGGGAGGCTACTTTTTTTGTTGTTGAAAAAATGTTTGAGTTCCAGTGTAGGGGAATTGCAAGTGTGTAATTAATGTAATGTAACTCAAACCTTAGTGATGATGAAGGGGAGGAGGAGGACGATGAAGAGGAGGAGGCAGAGGAGGAAGATGAAGATGAAGAAGAGGAAGAGGAGGAGGAAGAACAGCAACAACTGAAGGAGAGAGGACAAGGAGAACAGGAGTCAGTGACTCCTAAGAAGATAATTGATTCACAGGTAAGCTTGCTTCCAGATGCATCCTTGTTTCCTCAGCTGGAGGAGAGTAAAGGAGGAAATGAGATCTGGAGTGAGTCTGAACTTGGAGTGCTGGCAGGCGTTCACATTCCTGCATGGGCTGGCACTGTAGTAACAGGCAGGGAGATAACATGCAGGAAATAAACAAAATGGATGACTTGGAAACATGTTCTGTTGAAGTGTGCATGTGCACACATGCATGGAGGGAAAGGCTGAGTAGCAGTTGTAACTAACACGGGTAGAAAAAGTCTTCCTATGTCCAGAAAATGGTGGGAACGTTGTATGTGCAATGCCATGCAGTTGTGCTAGCATATTCTGGCTGTTCCAACTCTGGGCTCATTCCAGCCTCAAATAGTTTTCAAATAGAACAAACCCTTACCTGATGTACCTGTGTCCTGACCTGTCCTGTGTGCCTTTGATACTGAACCAATTTATTTACTTCCAAGAGTGAACTTGAGATGGATTCTGCCTGTTTCAGGATTCAACTCCAGTGCCATCTCCTCCTGTGGATGTTGCCACGTTCCTTGCTTTCCCATCACCAGAGAAGTTGCTGCGACTAGGACCAAAGTGCTCTGTGCTGATAGCTCAGCAGGTAGGTGAGCCGCTGGTCTTCTGTGCTTGATTCTCTCTCAGAATCACTTGATCCCCAGAGGTGATAAATTTCTGTTTTGAGACCTAGATTTGCATCTTCTCCCCAGTGATGGCAAGGAACCTTATGGAAGCAGATGATGCTTACAACGGCACCAGAGCTTCTACATAGAGTGACTTTGTTTCACAGTGTTGCTCATGCCTTGTGACACGGCCAAGGCAAAACTAATGTCAGTCGGCTGAAGGCTGTAATTCTTGTCACAGTCCTAGCAGAGACCCATCTTCCATAGCTGGTCAGCAGTGAACTGAATGACCCCTGATTTTTATTTTTTTTTTAATTTTATTCTTGTCTTTCAGACAGATACATCCGATGTAGAAAAAGTAGTTACAACTCTCCTAAGGATATCCTCGGTCTTCAAAGATGATGCCCAAGTGAAAACAGCAGTGCATGAAACAACAGGTGGCTGGCCCTTTCTTCATTTCATGGTGTGACCTGCTTCAGTGTCAATGACAGCAGTGCAATGCAGAGGAAGGCCCCTGTGGGCCAGGCCGTTGGACTGTTTTGTCCCTGGCAGCAGGAAACCCCAGATAACAAAGTACCAAGTTATACCATGCTGTTGTGTGGAGTGAAAGTAAGGATTCATTCTGAACTTAGCATATCTTGTGCTTCCAGAACATTGGTCCTGAGAGAGCCCAGGAAACAGTTGAACAAATTTTCTCATTGTGATGTCATTCTTTTTGGTTTGAAATGAAAGGTGAATTTTTTAAGGCTCTAACTCTTGCTGCTCTACTTCATCTGATCATATTTGTATGTATATATGCACACAGCATGCACGTTCAAATGTATTGAGTAGAGCATTTTGTGATGCATAGGACTGAGGTCAAATTGCATGTTGAAGCTTGACTGTGAATTGGGGGGGGAGGTGTTGCATTTTTAGGTGTGTGTGGTTCTTTTCCTTTGTATGAGGCCTTATACCTAGGGACTGGGTTTTATCTGTCTCAGTGTTTCAGAGGTTATACCTAGTCCCTGAGGAGACAACTGGAATTTTTGCAAATACTGCCTCCCAAACCTCCTGTAACAGCTGATATTCCTTGAGGTCCTATATGATTGATCTGGATCTTAAAATCTGTAGTAGCATCCCTTTCTGTATTGTTTAATATGATGCATTTATTTCTTTTTAGATGCCTTGATGAGAAAAGCCTTCACTTCTGCCACATTTAATTCGGATGCATTCATTACAAGCCTCTTAATCCACATGGGATTACTTAAGGTGAGGAAGCAGGAAAGAGTTAAGTTATGGTCTGTTTAGGCTGTTGAAGACCAGACTGGCTGGGTTTTGGGTAATTATGTTGCCATGGAAGCAGCTGGGTGCCTGTGCATGCCTGATGCCCAGGGACAATGGAAGTCTGCAGGTCCAGCAGAAATTGCGAATTGCATTAGGATGAAGGAGGTGTCAGCTCTTTGTACCTCTTCGGCTGAATGTGCTCTGCATTCTCAGTCATCCCCTAAAGGTAAGGAGGGTCAGGTAAGGAAATAGTGCTGCTGCTGGACTATGGTGTCTATAAAAAGCCATGTCCAGGAGTCTAATCTACAATATTATTAGTTCATGTGATCCTTTAGAGTGTCTATTAGTAGCATGGCTCAACAACGTACATCCAACAACTCATGCTAGATCAGTATCATCCAAGGTCATGCTTTGGAGTATCTTTGCCAAGTACTAGAGTCAAATATGTAGTTACATGGAATGAACTTCCTCATGAGAAAAGATAGAGGGTCAGTAGCAAACCTGCAAATTGCATTAGAATACCTGTAGCTTCACTTTTGGTGAGACGACTGGGGAGAGGTTCTGTCTGCAAACTTAGGTAGCACTTTTGCCTACTTGTGCCACATCAGTTAGTTTCTCACTGCCTTAAGACCTAGAAGCTGAGAATGTAAACTTGGACCAAGGCAATTCTAAACCACAGGATAGCAATAATCTATGTTTATAGCAGCCTGCTCTTAATTAGGCTTATGGATTTCCTTCTGGTAATGGCCAGCTTGGGATGCAGACAGCTGCTTGGATACATCTTCATTTCCTAAGAATCAGTTTAGCCTTTCCCTGTGTTGATTGAACATTGGACTAATGCTGAGCATCCCGCTTCTCAGACAGATCAACAGAACCCAAGATGGCTTTCTGTTCTGCAGAATACTTGTTTCAAGGACTACGACCTACCTCATCGCATACAGAAAACATCAAATATACATGAGGCACAAAGCTTCAACATGTGCTCCAGAAGAACTTTCAGACCAGGAAGTGGTATAATAAAGCCCTTGAGGATCAGCTAGGTGGTTGTTTGTCCTCTGATGCAGAGGACTGTTGATGAATTAGGCATATGTAGAGAGGGAGTAGCTTACATCATTTTTTGTCCCACGTAGCTGGAAGCACCCAAGTAACAGATATTCTTAGCACGATGAAATACAAGGTCATACACCTGGGAGCACAGGTCCAGATCCTGCCTACAGAATGAAGGGCTTTAGTAGGGATGGCAGTGGAGAAATAAATGAACACAGTGTAAGACTTGGGACATCATTTTAGGTTAGCATCATTTCAGAAGCAAGAATAACTTATGCATCATGTAAGCAGGGGGATGACTATTAGCTTTATCTTGTGTATAATTGTGAGACCAGTTCTGTGAATACTGCATCAATTTCTGGAGGAAGCCTGCCAAAGCACTGGACGTGGTATAAAAATCGGCTACAAAAGAATACAAGAAAAATTTATGTAATTAAGGCAACTGAATTCTTTATGAATTGAAATCTGGTGGAATTCCTTAGAACTTTGACACAGGACCTCTGAGAAGATTTGGCTGTTTCAGGTGCAAGTTCATTACTTCCCTTTCCCCATTACTCCTGCTGTCAATTGATATGTAGTAGAAAGTTCTTGATGCTGCTTTATTTCAGGTGTTGGTACTGGGAGGCTATGGAGTTGGCTACCTTTGTCTTGAGGAACATTGCACTTAATCTAGTGAGCAGCTTTCTCTCCTGCAGTGTATAGGAGGACTTCATTCAACAGAGAATTCATTGCCTTTGTGAACTACAGTGGATTAGATAAAATAGTGATTGTCTGTCTTCATCTTGTCCTTTTCTCAGAGTGAAGAGAAGATCAAAGCTGTCCCCAGCCTCTATGGTATTCTTATGACCTTGAACCATATGGTCCAGCAGGATTATTTCCCTAAATCCCTGGCCCCAGTTCTCTCAGCTTTTGTCACAAAGTGAGTATTGTACTTTTCATGCGGTTTTCTCTGTGGGAACTAGCAAAACTGAGGGTTAATAGCTACATGCAAGCTGTTCTGTTAAAGCCCACTAAATATCTGTTCTGAAATTAAGGATTAATAGTTTAATGGGCCTCTACTTTTATCTTGCTTACTCCAGAATGCAAGGTTTAGAGTAAAAAAAAAAAAAAAACCCTCTTGATCCTAAAGAAGAAATAGTGGAAAGCTGGCTTTGCAACTAACTGCCTCTGAAGCAGAGACTGCTAATGCCAGTCACAGAAGAGGTGTTTTGAGCTTAAGGAAACCTGCTGGGTTTCTAACCACTGCTTGAGTGAACTACGGATACACTGGATCTAACTGCACCTTCCAAATCATCCTCTGAGTATGAATTGTCATGCTGTGTAACACTGAACACCAGCAGATCAAAACTGCAAAACACAAAGACTAAATTTGTTCCTAAATGAAACTGTTCCTACTGTGACAGTAACAAGGTTAGTGGTTTTTTGAGAACGAATTTGGGAGCATAAGTGTTGAAGAAGCTGCTTCTACTGCCTGCTTCTATTTAATGTTTTTACTTCTAGTATAGGTATAGAATCACCCCCCACCCCCACCAGCTTTATTTTCTTTAATGCCTTAAAGCATAGATAATACAATAGCAGTGGAAGCCGTATCTCTCCTGGATTAAATCAGTGTGAACTTCAGTGTTGATGTGATTTAGAAAAAACACCCCAAATAGTCCTTTCCTCCAGTGAGCGAGAACTTCAGCAGTCAAGGGCAGAAACAGTCCAAAATTGTCACTTTAAGCAAAACCAGCAGAGGTCTGAAATGCATTTGGAACTCAGTGGCTCTTTGGCTCAGCGTGGACCGCCTGCCATATAGGGTGAGAGCAGCTTTCTAACAGTTTCCAGAACGAAGCTTAAGCCTTCCTGATTTTCACAGTATGGGTAAGGTAATATGCAGATACTTAGGATCCCTTGCTGATGAAAGGCAGAGGCATCAAATGCGTGTGGCCAGTACGAAACATGGACAACAGGGATGCAGTCAAATAGTGGTAGTCAGTCTTTTCTTAGCTCTACTGGGATTGGAAGCAGGCCAGTTGTGTTAGGGGAGAATTTTTTCCAAGCGTTTAGTGTGGCTGAAGCTGTCAAAGCTGATGCATAGCAGTGGTGTGGGTGCAGCAGTCAGCCATGCTAAGGTCAGTTTTGGAAAATAAAACTAACCAGCTTGTTTACACATGTGCAAAGACTAATGTAGAGGCCCTTCTGGTGGTACAGTTTGTCTCCTCTTTGGCTTGATCAGGCTAAGAACTAGGCAGTTACAAGCCAATGACCATATGTGTTACCAACTGAACACATATACCTCCAGCTCAATCGTTATGAGAATTATGATGACCTGCCGTGTGAAGTTGTCCAGACAGATCACTGGATTTCTGCTGTTTCCTACACAGCTGCCTGTGATCTTGCTTGTTGATCAAATAGATAGGTACAGTGTAAGGATCCAACAGCAACCCTAAAATAAAAGGGTGAAGAAAATGACGGCTTACTCCTTCATCAGACAGTAATTATGTAGAGACCCAGCTTGATCAAAACAAATACCACGTAGTGTCTATCACCCCCGGCCCTCCAAACAGAGGATTTAAATCACTTGAAGCTGCGAATACAGAAAAGGCGACTTTGGTTCAATGCATTTGACACTTCTAATTGCTTATGTCAGATTCCAGTGCCTATAGTAGCCTCATAACTCAACTTGACGTGTCTTTCTAAACAAATTTGCTCACAACAGACGGTTGTTCCCCTCTCCTTGTATGTGTGTATATAGGCCCCTTCCAGGCTCCAGGCCTGCAAAATACCAATAAATGGTTTTCAGCTGTGAATGATGCTGTATGTGACAAAATAAGAGTAAAATTTTGGTCTTAATAAATTAATCAACAAAAATTCCATTGAATCCATAGCCAGCATTTCACTAAGTAGAGAAGGGGAAGGTCTCTTTCTGAAAGTGAGATTGTTCAGAGGTCCTGTAAAAGTTTAAGTGAGAGCCAAGAGTCTCACATTAGAAGGCAGATCTGTCTGCCTGCCTTCAGTATGTAAGGGTGCTAATGCCAAGCCTGAAGAGTGTCCCCAGTGCTGTGAAATTTTTGGAGCTGAAGCTTTCTCTGATTTGTAAACCCCTTTGTTGCAAGGTGTGATATTGTCATAGGGAAACCTATGTCCTGNTGGTCTAGTGGGAGGTGTCCCTGCCCATGGCAGGGGGGTTGGAACTAGATGATCTTTAAGGTCCCTTCCAACCTAAACCATTCTATGATTCTATAATGAAGTCAACACTATATACAAGCAATATACCTTTGTTTTATAAATACATGTATTTCTTAAAATGTGTTCCCTAAGGGAACAAGGAGAACAGCTATTAAATCCTTTACAATTGCCTGGAGAGAATAAGAGCAGTTCAAGAACCACAAAGTCCAGTTAAAACAGCTTCTCAATTAACCTACAGCCCTTGTCTTTCCTTGGAATTCAAGTCAGAACAAACTCACATCCTAACCTTAAATCAGACCTGTAACTGATTAACCTAGTAATCTGCAGAACCCTGTTTCTGCAACAAATCTGCTTCCACTCTGTTAAACCCATGAGTCCTTCATTTGCAGCAAACCGGTACGCATTTTTGTGATATTTTCCAGATCTTTCCTTTAGGATCGCAGTTAGCTCCTTTGGGCTTCTAGAGCTGTAATGTTCTTGTGGCTGTTTAGGCTAGAGCTCTGCTGCCTTTTGCTGCAAGGGGCTTACTTCTGGAGTAGTCATTCTACTCCTTTCTTTTGTGACAATTTGTGAGGATGTGGGTAGTGTTCTCTAATCAAAAATAATGATAAAATTATGGATATGGACTGTAAGCAGCATCCATCTTACTTTGCTGCTGTCGGTCCTTATTTAGTTTTTTTTGGACACAAGAGGGTGCTGTGAATCCACATGTGCTTTTCCATAGTTCGGTATAAACACTGATGCCTGTGGAGATCTGCTTGCCTGCTTGTCACTTGCTGGAGTTGTTGGTGGGGGGTTTTTTGTGAGGGGGTTTTTGGTGGGTGTTTTGGGGTTTTTTTGGCTACTCTTTGCTGTTGGATTGGATCACATCACTGGCCTCTTCCAACAGCCTGTAGGACAGAGTGGCAGGCAGTTTAACTCCACAGCAAGTAAGGAGGCTCCTTAGTGTGTTAAAGGAGGCTTGATGTTAGGAGTGGGGTCTGAGGGAGCTTGGCTGGGATCAACATCAGCAGTTCAGGTTCTCTGTTTCCAAAAATGGGAAGCTGCCTAGACAAAATCAGCCTGCTCATTGCAAACAGAGCTGCGTCTTCCCAAGATGACAGCTGAAGTACCTCACCCAACCACTTTGAAGATAAACTGCTAGTTGTAATTGTGTCCTGACTGTTCAGTGAGGGGCACTGAACGGCTCTTGGGTGGATAACAGGGGTTAATTCTTCTCCAGAATGTGCTTCTGTTAAACTGTAGTGTACATAGAGCCCTATACCAAACAAGCTCAGTAGCTATTGCCCATGTACTGTAAATCCAGAGATGAACTTTTTGCTCCTACCTAGATACTCCCATCATTATTTCAGCTCCCCCTTCTTTCCCAAACTGAGTAGACCTCACTGCTATTAAGGTTATTTTGCTGTGTTGGACTAGGAGAAATGTAAAATTTAACGATTTCCATTCTCAGAACAGTGGAAAACATTGAATTACAATTCTTTGGAGGAGGTTCCCTAACGGATGGATACAGACTGCTAGAAGTTGCAGTGATGCTTAGAGAACAGCTAGCCTGTGGAAACAGAAATATACATTACTGGGAGGTGATGGGGATGTTGGGGAGATTTAGCCCCATGTTAACCCTGATTTGACTATAGTTCCATAATCTAGTTTCAAGGAGCAGGTTATTCTGTGTGAGGTAGACCTCACTATTGCAATCTCTGTGCCAGGCGCTTCCAGCCAATGGTCTGCAGGTTCTGTGGGCTATTTGTAATGCACCCTGAAAGGTGGACCGGCAAAGCCAATCGGGTATTACTTGACCTCAGGGGTGGGGAGGGCTTCTTTTAAAGACTTAAGCCCTGAAACCAAAGTCACCATCGGGTCAAAGAGAGTAGATGACTGGGTGAGAAAAGATTTGAGTACAAGCAGGCTTGTCTTCTGTATTTTGGGGCCCTAGACATTGAATCTATATGGAAAATTCCATTGCTGGGAGGGAAGGGGACTTCCACCCACCTCCTGCTACCCAAACTGAGACACCAGGCTGCAGAGATCAACAATCTGCTGCTGATTTTTGTACCAGTGGAAATAAATGTTCTGATGCTTGGTCATTGTCTTCCTGACTTGAGCTCACCAACAAGAGAGAGAATTTTCCGCGGCAAGTTCTGGATGGGAAGCAGTGATCTGTGCAGAGGTCAGGGAATGGTTTCAAAAGAGATGACCAAGGCAAAAAGACGTAGACTTTTGGGCATGCAATCCCAGTGTGTTTGAAATAGTGTTTATTTGCTCATTCAAAGTCAGATACAAAGCAGTTCTTAAATTTAGTATTTTAAATCTCTCTCTCTCCTCTTTCCACAGACCAAACCGTGCTCTTGACTCCTGTTCATTTGCTCGCCACATGCTCTTACAAACCCTTCACCAGCTGTAAGAGACAAGAGAGGTGCTGCTGTGCCCTTCCCTCCTCATAGGACTGTCATCAGCAGAGAACTCAGAGCTGCATGGTGGAAGAGGATCCCAGAGCCCATACAGACATACTGCCCTTTCTTTTTTCTTTTTTCTTTTTCTTTTCTTCTTTTTTCTTTTCTCTCCCCTCCCATCCCCTGTAGGAGGTCTGTCCTTCCTTCTGCTTTCGTAAACTTGGACAAATCCTGCTGAATTTTTTTTCTACTCCTCATGAAGTGACTCCCTGGTCTGCAGGGCAGGTGCTTATGCTAGAATAAGTCAGTGCTGCTCTGAGCTCTGCATGAATTACAAAGAAGAGTCCTCCACTTCAGTCATGTTGTCAGGGGTGTGCCAAGACTAACATGGGGCCCAGAAGTGCTCTCATCAGGATCAACCCAGTTGTGCATTTTATTTTATTTTATTGGACTGTGACTCCTGCCTGATAGCATTCAGCGCTGTGCAGGAGGGAGGCTACACTGCTGCTGCCACCCCTGCTTCTCCAGGCCAGGGGAGTGCTTGACCCCCTTCTGCTGCTGCTGAGACAGAGGGGCAAGGTGTGCTCCTCTTTATTTCTTCTTTCAAGTCCATTTGTCGAAAGCAGCGTGTGGCTGATTTGTATGTTAATATGCTACTACCCTGCTGCTGTGGCTTGGAATACTTGTGTAGTGTGGCTGACCCTTGTGGCCATTGCTTAAGGGAGCAACCATATTTTTATTGTGAATTTTTTTGCCATTGCCTGTGTTGTTCCCTCTTCCCACCCTTTCCCTGTCCCTTTCCCTTTTCTTCCTAATTAAATAGGCTTGGTTTGGAAATGAATACAATCCATGAAATTCCTGTGGAATACATGTTCCCTTTTTCCTCCCTTTGGCAAAACACTAGGACTGTGTGCACTGTTCACATGTTTGAAAGCTGAGCACGTGTAAGAGCACAAAGAATTAGGGCTGTGGTTGTTTTCTTGCACTGAAGCATGAGCAGCAGCTGCCCCTAAATCTCTGTACGGAGGATTGTCCATGTGCTACACATGTTTGTGGCACCTACCTGTACCACTCCTGAGCACACAAGCTCACAGGCTGGTCCTGCTCCCTCTTTTTTGCAGCCTCTGAGAATCAACTCATCTCTTTCTCTTTAGGTAGCAAAGAGTTGTTGCTTCCCTCTCTGTTTTCAGTTGGAGGAGACTATTCATCCAGCCCTACAATTGACATGCAGGATAAATAGGGCCAGTGCCAGGAAGCAGTCAAGAAAATGGAGTTAGGTGTCCCTTTGCTGTGAGAGACGATGTGTACTACAGCTGGCGGGGAGCGGGGGCTTGGCCTAAATGCAGGAGAAGCTGGTGTTAACGCACAGAGTGTGCAGGCAGCACGGACCGGGGGGGAAGAGAGGGGGGAAAAAAAAAAAAAGCTTGGGCCATTGGATTGAAATAAAGTGTGTGGTATGTGCAAGACGTACTTGCATGTGCTCTCTGCTTGAATGCCTCCAGGTTGTGAGCCTGTTCAAGGCAGCCACTGGTGAAACTGGGGTGGCTGTGGGCAGTTTTGTGTGGCTATGAATGATCCAGGAGGCTCAGGAAAGCAATGTCTCTTGTCACTCTGGTAGGGGAGGTGCTGGCCTTTGTGTAACAGAGTAGTGTCCCCTCATTAAAAAAAGGCTGCCCTAAGGCTAAGAGCAAAATGCATTTTCTCCCAGTTCCTGTGACTGAAACTGGAACTCCCCTGTCTCCAAATTGGTAAAAATCAACTGAAGTGAAGGTATCTACACCTACAGAAGGAGCTTCAGTCACTGCAGGCTGAGCCCTGCCTCCTTCACCTCATCCCATCCCATTCCTTCAGCTGCCTGTTGCCAAAGCAAATATGTTAACTTCTGCCATGAGCTTGAGGACAAAATTGAGACAAAATAAAAGAATCTGTATTTTCTGTAGGTCTTGAACCTAGCATAACTTTTCTCGGAGTTCCCTGGCCTCTTGCTGCTCTTCATGTCCCTCTGCCCTGGAGGAGTGTTGTGGACAAAAAGAAAGGCGATGCAGAACAGAGATGCAGAGACCAAGTCAAGGGGTTAACCCCTACGGGAGGCCGTCTGCGATGGGTCCCATGGAGCCTCTTGTGTGTGCGAGGCTGTCCACCAGAGCCTGCGAAGGTCAGAGGGATGCTGCTCCTTGCTTGTGCAAAAACATGTGGGCCAGGTCGTGGGGGGAACCTGTGCAGGAAGCTTTGAGTAGCCAAGCCATAGCAGAACAACTGTGAGATGTTGATGCTTAAGTTTCTTTCAAAAGCAAACAATATTGAGAAACAGGATATTCCTGGTGCTGGTATTCAGTGTCAAGGTTAGATGTCTATAGGAAAAGGGTATGTGAGGGTAGAAGTGACAGGCTTTGCTGAAGGCAGATTTGCTTCTGGGTAGGACATGGAATCAGAAGTCCCTTAAAATTGGCTTATCCCTCAGGATTAGAGA
>VYXH01001533.1:76120-104073 GCA_013397275.1 Burhinus bistriatus | reverse complement strand
CCTTCCCTTTCTCCCCCCCCCTCTCCTCCTTCTCCTCCTCCTCCCGTGTTTTTGGCTCCGTCCGGCGAGCGCTGCTGGGAAAGCGACACAACGGGGTCCATTCAGCTCTCACTTCTGCGAGGAGAGCAAACACCAGCGCAGGAGCTTGGCAGTTGCCGGACGGGGTGGGGAGGACTCGCTTTCCCCTCTTTCTTTGCTGTCTCTTGAGGATCAGGTACCCCAGGTGCGTGACACACACACACACACCCCCCCAAAGTGTGTGGGAGGGGGTGGTGGGATGGTGCCCAGCCTGTGGCAGTGCCCAGGTGTGGGATGCAAGCTTGGCTGGGGCATCGCGTTGGTGGCACTCACCGGTCGCCACGCTGGAGGGGGGAGCGGAGGCAGGGCTGGCTGCAGCGGTGGCCGGAGATGGGAGCGTGGGCCCATGGGGGAAGGTGGGCAAAAGGATAAGCCCTGTGGTGGCCCCCACAGCTTTGAGCCTTGCAGCCCGCGCTGCTGCTGCTCCCCAGAGGTGGGGGGGGGTGGGGGCGGGGCCGCAGTGTATTGGCCATATCTGCAGTCCCACCTACCCCTCTACTCTCACCCCAGCCTTGGCCCCTCGCTGGCACCTCTGCCCCAGGGGTTCCCTCCTGCCTGGCCAAAACCAACCCGTCCTTCCTGCTTAAACAGTGGAGATCTATTCCAAAAACTCCTATGAATATCCTGCTGGGGGGAGGGGGGAAGCAGGGAGCATGCAGGGTGGGAGGCACAGAGCTAGAAGGTAGCCAGCGTGGTGGAGATGGGACATTTGCAGTTAAAACAAAGGTGGCAGCTCAGAAAGCCACAGTGTGATCACATACCTTGGGTAGCTATACCTGCTTGTCTTACAAAAATACAAGCCTCAGTTGTAGAAGGAGTATTGATACTCTGTACAGATCGAGACAATTTTATGCTAGTGCTGTAAGAAAAAGAGGGGGGGGTGTCTGCTCCAGGCCAGTTCCCCCTAAGTGACCCTGTGCTCCTGCCAAGCCCCTCGCAGGTCCTCCCAACCTTCCCTCAGGGAGTTTAGATAACCAGGGTAAAAGCTTTTTCCAAGTGGAGACCTGCTGTCTGTGACCTTCACTTTTCATTCTAAATATTTCTTTTCTCCTTCTTCCGCTCTCTTCCTCATTTATAACCTGTAAAATCAGAGTGTGAGAGCAAGAGCTGGTGAGACCTGCCCCACTAGGTCACAACAGTCCCCGTGGCAGCCAGTGCCGATAGGCAATGCTGTTCGGGGGCGCCTGGGAGCTTGGTCCCTCTCCTGGCCTCACAGCCATTTCTCCCTCTCCGCAGGTGCTTTCCAGCATGAGGCTGTCCTGGGGGCTCCTCCTGCTCACAGCGGCCCTGGGGCTGGGGGGGACGGCTGCTGCCCGCTGCCCTAGACCCTGCATCTGTGACAACCTCCGTGCCCACGTGCTCTGCCTCAAGGGGAACCTGACGGCTGTTCCCAGCACCATCCCACAGGTAGGCAAAGGGACAGGCAGGGAACTGGGGGGGGAAGAGGAGGTGGTGATGGCAGCTCTAGGGTAACTCAGCATTTGTTTGTGTGACTAACAGCTCACCAAAAAACTGGACCTTCGGCGCAACAGTTTCACGGTCATCCCAGTGGGAGCCTTCCTCGCCACCCCGTACCTCACGCACTTGGACCTGCAGCGCTGCAAGGTGGAACGGCTGGAGGAGGGGGCTTTCCGGGGGCTGGGGAGGCTGGTCTACCTCAACCTGGCCTCCAACAGCATAGCCCTCCTCTACCAGGAGTCCCTGGATGGGCTGTCCTCCCTCCAGCAGCTCATTCTGGAGGGGAACCGTATTGAGGAGATCCAGCCGGGTGCTTTTGGCCATCTGGGGTCACTCACTGTCCTCGACCTGAGGGCAAACGCCTTGGTCTACCTCCCAGACATGGTCTTTCAGGGTCTGCAGGTCCTCAGGTGGCTCCGGCTCTCCCACAACGCCCTCCATGTGCTGGGCAGTGAGGCCTTTGCAGCTTTGCCCGCCCTACGCAGGCTGAGCCTGGACCACAATGAGCTGCAGGCGCTGCCCAGCGAGGCCCTGGCCAGGCTGGATGGGGCTACACGGCTGGACCTGGGCTACAACCCCATCACTTATGTGGCTGAGGAGGCCTTGGCCATGGCGTCTCTGAAGCACCTCTTTCTGGACCATGCTGCCCTCCAGGATGTGGCGCCCGACGCCTTCACCCACAGCCCCCAGCTGCGCACGCTGGACCTCCGCGAAAACCAGCTGCAGGGGCTGCCACCCCTGGCTGGGGCTGGGGGCCTGGCAAGGGTCAGCCTGACCGGGAACCCCCTGCTCTGCTCTTGCCTCCTGCGCCCCTTCCATGACTGGCTGGCGAGGGCACGGGTGCAGGCAGAGGGGTCCTGCACTGCACCCCCTGCCCTCCGCGGCCGGCCCCTCGACTCCCTGAGGCCCCCCGAAATGAGATGTGGCCACCCCCCACTGCCCCCCAGCCCCACCGTGCCGTTGGAGCAGCCAAGGGAGGCTGGCAGCGGGCAGTGTCCCCGGGGGTGCACCTGCTCCCCCGATTTCCGTCATGGGTCCTGCGAGAACAGGGACCTGCGGGAGATCCCCCGGGGATTCCCTAGGGACACCCACCTCCTCGACCTGCACCGAAATGCCTTTGGGACAGTGCAGCCCGGCGCCTTCCCTGGCCTGAAGGAGCTGGTGTCCCTCCACCTGCAGAGCTGCAGCATTGAGGCGCTGCACCCTGGAGCACTGAGGGGGCTGGAAAACCTGGTCTACCTCTACCTCACTGACAACCACATCTCCACCTTGGCAGCTGCTGCCTTTGAGGGCGCCCCACGGCTGGCCTACCTTGACCTGGACCACAACGCCTTTACCCGCTTACCCACAGGTGCCTTCCAGCTTCTGCCCAGCCTTATCTCCCTCCACCTGCAGCACAACGCCATTGGGGAGCTGGTCGAGGGTGACCTGGCTGGGGCCAGGGCACTGCGCTGGCTCTACCTCGCTGGGAACGCCATCAAGCGCATTGCCCCCACTGCCCTGGCTCCTGCCAAGATGTTGGAGAAGCTGCACCTGGAGGGAAACCGCCTGGTGGAGGTGCCCACGTCAGCCCTGCGGGGACTGCCCGCCCTGAGTGAGCTGAAGCTGTCCCGAAACCCCATCAAGCACGTGGGGGATGGCGCCTTCCTGCCAGTGGCCTCCAGCCTGCAGCACCTCTACCTGGACAACATGGGCCTGGAGCAGGTGCATGTGGCTGGGGACCCCCAAGGGGCAGGGGCGCCATAGGTCCCATCTTGTTCCAGCACCCCGGGCTGGTGACCCCTATAGGGGTGTCTGAATGGATGTCCCTGAACTCCCAAAGCTTTAGGAGATGCTCCATAGCCTGGCCAGGAGAAGAGGCTTCCTTGGGCTCAGCCAGAGCATTGCCTTGCTCCAACCTGTCCCCAGCTCCCCCAGGACAGCCTCACTCCCTTTGGTCCTTAAAGACACCCAGTTTCAGTGGGGTCAAGACTGTTCCCCAAACCACCCCCTTCCCCCAGCCCTGGCCATATTTCTCCTGCTCTTACTACAAGCTGTCCTGTGGGACTTTTCACCATTATTACCCTGAACTCCTCCATCCTCTAAAGAAAGCAGTGTTAGCACCACTCTTGTAAGGCCCATTCACCTTTAACAGTACCCGGGGATCACTCTAAGACCTCCTGCATGTCACCCTCTTTCCAGCAAGACTGAGTGGGGTTTAGTGAGTCCCAAAATGTGACCAAAACTGGTTGAGTTAATTAACAGTCCCAAAGCACGTGTGCTACTCTTTAAAACAGCTCTTTCATGAGGCCACCAGGTTCACGACAGGCCGTCTCAGCCCCCCAGGCTGATAAGCGGTGCAGGGGCACAGATTTGCTCCCCTGCCTCCATCAGGACCCCCCGACTCACCCTTGCTTCATTGCAGATTTCCCCTGGTGCCTTCATTGGCCTTGGTCCCAAGATCAGAAGCCTTTACCTGGAGAGCAACAAAATGAGCAACATCCCTAACATGAGCAACTTCACGGGGCTGGAGATCCTCAACCTGAGGGATGTGCCTTTCCACTGTGACTGCCAGCTCCTTCCCCTGCGCAGGTGAGTGCCATGTGGGGGGAACAGGCCCGGGGCGAAAACCCAAGGGACAGCTGGACCTTGCAGCGCCAGAGGCACTAGCCCATGGTACACTAGCCATTTTGGGTCTTCTCCCACAACATGCTGACCATTTCATGTCTTCTCCCACTGTGGTGAGATGGAGCGTGTGCCTATGTGCAAGGATGAAAGTAGCCTGGGCTTTCCTGGTGTAGGGAAAGTAGCCGCAAGCTGGGGTAGGCAGATATTCAGACATTCAAAGCTCACCCAGGTGAGGCCCTGAGCAACCTGGCCTGGCTTTGAAGTGACCCGTGCCCTCTCAGAGGCACAGAGTTTCACCTCTCCCTTTGCCCCATCCCACTCCTTTTCCTGATCTCCTGCCACATTTCCAGGTGGATCGACAAACTCAACCTCCGCGTAGGGGCCACCTGCGGGTCCCCTGCAGAAGCCCGGGGGCTGAAGGTGAAGCTTTCCATCATTTTCCAAACCTGCCCTGGCTGGGGCCCAGGCAAGGCTGGGGGAGCCAGTCCTGATAAGACCAAGGCTGCAAGCAAGCCCAGCAAGAAAAAGAGATCGGGAAAATCACCAGCCAGAGGCTTCAAGAAGAGCAGAGCTTAGGAAAGGCATGCAGGACACAACAGGGCCATACCTACTGCCTGGTGAGAGTAGTTTTTCTAGTCTTGTCCCCAACGCGGCAACATGGATATTGCAGAAGGTACAAAGGCGACAGCCTGGTGCCACCAGAGTGACACCGATTTGCCAAAGATGCCGGGTTGTTTTTTTGCAGGACACAGAGGTACCTTACCCTGGAAAGAACTGGTGCAAAAAGCTTCTGTAGTATTTGCAACACGCTTTGATGACTCAAACAACAAAGCCAAATACTTGCTTTTTCTTCCTAAGGCTCCCTCCAGCCATGCAGAAAAGCTGGAATTCACAAGTTTGTTTTTGTTTTTAAGAGCGCTGTGCTTTCACAGCTTCAGAAACAATTGAAGAGCCCTAAGCAGGACGGCAAACAGCACCACTGCAAGATCCTGCACTGGCTCAAATATTAGAACAGAAAAAACTTAAAAGCTATCCTCTGTGAAAACATTGCCTGAATTCCCAGCAGCTCCTCAGAATTAAAATATAAGCAGATCAAAACCTTTCTATTTCCTGCAAAATTTGATCAGTGATGGCCATCAGTGGAATGGGATCACTGATCCCATAAATGATCCCATCATAAGCAATGGCAGCCCAGGTTGGGACCGCACACCCCCATCCCCAGGCCCCATTTTAAAATCAGAAGGTTGTTCAAGTTGCGAAGGCTTTAAAAGGTAAACAATTCTAGTCATTAAACGTGGGGCAAAAAACAGGAGGAAGAAAGCCAAACGCCTTTGGAAATTATCATCCTGTAAAGACAGGTGGCCCTACGAGCCTAGCTGTTTGAGGAGGCTGGGGAAAGGTGGCAGCCCAAGAGGGAGGGGAAGAGAGAAACGCAATGGCTTTGCCCTGAAATGGGATCCTCCTGCATGGAGACATCTGCTGCCAGCTGGTGATGGGCGGAGCTGCCAAGACAGGCATGGGCAGGTGGGCAGGGAAGCCCCATTACACACTTTTGATCAAAATCCCCCACCACGCTCACCCCTTCACGGTTTCCCCAGGAGCCCAGGGCCCTCCAGGGGTCAGTTAGGGATGGGCCAAGATGGCACAGCTCTCACACCCAGTTTGACGCAGACCCTCCACACTTTTTCCACTTGTGTTTCGCTGCTTCCCCACAGCCTTTTCTTCCTTCTCCAGTTAAAGGCTCTGTTTGCCTCTTTAGAAGGAAAAAGAGGAAGGCTGTGTTAATTACTCCCAGTCTCTACCCTGTGTTTTCTAGACAGTAAGTTTGCCAACTTTTTGCAGGAACTGTTTTGGCATCACAAGCTCTCACCTGGAAACGTGAGGGGAGCATGGCCAAGGCAGACATTTCATGGCCAAAGCAGCCTCCTGGACAGCCACCACTTCCCTGTAGGGTTTGACAAGACACCTGCCCTACAGCCAGCCGGGCCCCGCGGTGGCACCAACAGGCAGGGCACTTCCTCACCTGCAGGAAGTTGACAGGAATCTGCTACAGGACATTTAAAACTGTTTTTCATCACTGTTGCCAGACTGACCTTTCCGATTTCTGTCCTGAACTTGGATGGCCAGTCTGGGAGAGAGAGAGAGATATTACAGTTTTGCCCTAAAATGGGAAATGGCATTCCTGCCTTAAGTTATCTATTGCATTCTTTTGATATTCAGCAGAACTGGCCAGCAGACAGGGGTGAGTGCACAGAAAAACCCTATTGCATGCCTAAAAAAAAACAACAAAAAAAAGGCACCCCAAACAGCACAAAACACTGTTTACTTATACCCACCCACTTACAGCCCTCTTCTCCTCCCCATTTTGGCTAACCCTGGTATTTCGTGAGGCCTTTGGCCTCTTCCTCAAGTTTAATTCACAGGGCTTTTGGGTACAGATTGTAGATCAAATTTACAGTAGGACTGCTAAAAAATGAAAAATTCAAACTGTGCGCCATGTCCTCTGCAGTTCTGGCTTGAAAAGCAAGAAATGATGACACCCAAAAAGGTCTCTTGCTCCCTCAAGAGGCATGATCATCCCTTTTTGGTTTTCCACCTTTCTTCATTCTTTCTGTCTTGACGTTCTCGGGGGTTGCGGGGCCTAGATCAGGGAGCACAGCACCAATGTCCTATGAGGGCAGCTGATTTCCTGACACATGTGACCTGCACACATAAGACTGCAGCTTGCCACCTCCAGCCACAGCTGAGAGCCCAAACTGGCCCTTCATGCTCTGGCATCCTCGTTCCCCATCAGGAGCTCCTGCTCAGAAAGGTGCCTTCAAAGCCAGGCATGCACAACCCCAGCAGACACCCTAGTCATGCTCCTCAGCACGCCTGCGGCTTTTCTGGAGTCTGTTTTCCAGGGCTCAAAATTATAAGTCTGGGGGAAATTTTCTTGCACACCAGGAAAGCAGAGTTGTATTGCTGCAGAGTGGTCTGCCTCAAAAAGGGAAGGCCCTTTTAGTCTTCTGCTTCCCTTTGCCAGGACTTTCCCCAAAAAGTCACAAGGTGGAGCGCAGGCTGCTGTGGGCAGCTGGAGGATACCCCAGGATCAGTCTGCGGCCTCCTGCTTTATGCTGCTGACGGGAATGGGAAGCTCTGTAGCTCCAAACTCTGCTACCGAGGGGTCAATGGTTTCTTCTTTCACCTGCACGGCAATGACTAGCAAGAGACAGAAAGAGAGAGGGGAAAAATAAGTAAGTAAAATCAACCCACACTGCCTCACTCTACCTCCAGCACCCCAGAACCAGCTCTGTTCACGCTGATACTCAAAATGCCCCAGGTTTCCAGCCCACTTCTTGAGGGTCCCTTACCACAGGCAGCCCTGTCTTGCCAGCACAAATCTATCCATGGTCACAGCAGCAATGAGGACAGGACTAAACCCTGCCAGCATTCAGCTGCCTGCTCCCAAGAACAACTTCTCCTAGGGAGGAAATGCCAGTGTGGTCCATTCTCTACCTGCCTGGATCACACAGGGGAAATTAAAGATCTATGAGCAATGAGGACCTTCATAAGGCTCCATCCCCATGCAACCACTTCACCCACCCTTTTTTCCCAACACCCACTAGGGTTGGCAGGTGACCCAGCTGCCAGATGCTCTTCTGGTCACATCTCTTGGTGCTCAGCATGATGGGCTGTGTTCACATGCTGCAACAGCCCTTAAGGGGACTGGGGTGTGACAGCACGCTTCTGACATGTCTGTCTTGACTCTCCTCCCTAATTGACCTCACACAACCAGACTGCTCAGTAGGGCAGCCAGGCCCTCAGCAGTATCAACACATCCAGCTATACTGGTGTCACCAAACTTCCTCAGGAGGCAAAACTTCCCAGAGAAAGCTGGCTAAGGCTTTCTTCCACTCTCTCTGTCTCTGGAGGCATGGGGAAGGACATTTGTCACGTACTGCCTTTCCCTGCCTGCGGGCACCCACGACTTAATGGCCAAGAGGCAGCACAGGCCTCTGGAGGACCAGCGGCGTGCAGGGCACATGCAAACGAGTTGCATGTGGCTGCTGGATAGAGTAATCACTCCCTTACTCTCATCAGGTGCTGGCTCTGGCAAAGCCTTGCTGGCAGCTTTTGCTTCTCGTTTCGTCTTCGGGGTGGAAGGCTTCTTGACAGTCTGCTTGATGTTGCGGGTTTTGGCAGGTAACTTTTTTCCTTAACAAAGAGATAACAGAGCATGGGAAAAAGCGTGTTTCTTTTCCCCTGGAAAATCAGCAACCCTGCTCCACTGAGAAACCACAGGCCAGGGACCAGCACAACTGACCAGCAAGCTACATGGTCATTAGCTGCCAACTGGTTACTCGACAGAAATGGCCTACTGGAGAAAAACCTCTATAGTCATCATCTCAAAATATGCTCCTCCGTGTTCTCCTTCATTAAAGGCAAGGCACTTCAGCATGTGCTTAACTTCCAAGGAGCGGGTCCTGTTGGAATCAGTCTAGAGTCAGCTTTGCTTACCTGTCTGGGTCTAGTCCTAGGCAATGGGCATGTTGGCTCCAAGGCATGGACACTGTAGCATTAACGTTTCCATTTTTAGCTGACATTTTTATTTAGGTTGAACATCGTTATATTCTTTAGATGTCCTTTCCTCTCCACCCCCCAGGAAGGAATTTCTTGCCTGTCTACACATGATTTGCCACAGCTACTGCAACAATGACGAGAACAATGACAAGATGAAACAATAACACGGTCCAGCCCCACTACTGGCCTCTTCAGCCATCTTAAGGCCTTCTTTCCCTCAGCACATAGCAGGCAGGGCTGCTCTCCAGCTACCCGCCAGCTGCAGCAAACAATCTCCCTCCGACCACACACAGTGGGGAAAGCATCACAACCTCACGCCTGGAAGCAAGCGCCATCTATACCTCGGCCAACAGAAAACGGACTGCAAAACAGATCCTTCCCACACACACAGCTCTCTGCTCTCTTAGGTAATGGGGGCAGTTAAGAAGGATGAAGCTGTGTTGTCAAACCCACAGCCGACTGAGGGCATCCACAGCAAGACAAGGCCTCTCTCTCCTGCTCTGACGGGTCATGGACAGGGTTCCTCTAACTGGGCCCAGCCTGCGAGCGAGCGGGAGGGCACTAATCAAACATCACTCACTCTTCTTTCCATAGGGTTTCTTCTTCTTCTTGGGCACCTCCTTGGCCTTCACTGGAGTTGTGGGCTCTGTCATGGAGACGAGAGGGAAACGAAAGCCAAGTCCCATAACCAGTAGGTAACTGGGATGAAGTGACATAAGCGAGAAACAAGATATACCCGTCCCCCCAAGCGAACGCCCTCTTCCCAAGACAACCAGCTGAGGTGAAAGCAAGGCTCTAGTGCAGTTGCTGTCTGTGCTTCCAGGCGAGGGCCCAGGATGGCAGGCTGGGGCAGCACAGGGGAGAGAGGCCCAGCAGAGATTTGGCAGGGGCATTAAAGAAACAAGATATGTAGCTTGGGACAGAAGGAAAACATCTGCAAAGCTGAGGCAGTGTCCTCCCTGTGACAAGGGAATGAATAAACTCTTGAGAGGGATGCTCTTACCTTTTAGAGAGAGTCATAGAATTGATGAGAAAATGGAGCAGGGACCAAGCTCCACCTGCTACCTGGCTGAGGTTGTAGGTACGCTTAGTAAAAGGGAGCTGTGCAGGGATAGGACCACCTGGAATTCTACCTGACTTCATCAGAAGCAATTCTCTGTTGGCGTGCAGGTGGGGGAACAGAGGGAAAACAGAGCCAACCTCAAATCTCAGGCTGTTTTCTCCCCACCACAGACTCCTCCCTCTGCCAGCTGCTAGAATGTGTGGCAGCAGAGGAAGACTTATGGTAGCCAGCACAAATCAAGGAGGCAATTTTCTCCTCCCTACAAGGCCCCAAAAGGAGGAGCCACTCACAGAGCAGGAGGAAGGAAACCTTTGCCTATAGCATTAGAAACCACAGTCAAATCTTCACTCACCTGGAACAACAGGTGGTTGAAGCTGGTAGCCTGTCAGCTCACACCACCCCACAGGATAAATGTCTGGAGACTCGCAGTCCACCCACTGGTCGTACTCGTTGTCCCAGCCATCAAAATGGATGCTAAGGAGACGCTGGACTACACGCTTCACTGTGGCCACGCAGATGAGCCGGGGCTCCATCAGGTCTACTGCTTCCACCTTCATGCCTGCCTTGAAGCCATGGTTTGGGCAGTCCTGGGTGCAGAAAAAAATGAAAAAAGAAAACCCAAGGCCATTTCACCCAGTCCAAACCCATACCTGGCCACCAGCAGCCTAGAACAGCTACATGCTCGCCTCCAGCTTAAAGCAAGCAGAGAGAGAACAAGCCTACAGTCATGCAACAGAACCAACCAGTCATGCAACAGAAGGGGGCACACATGAATAGATCCAAGGCCAGCTGTGTCCTTAGTAAATCTCAGCCCAGCCTTTAGAAACCAGAACCTGACCTAGGGGGAGCAGCAGGCAGCAGTTAAGGGACACCCAGTCAAACCCATTAACCTGAGAGCACCCTGGGAAATCAGAAAGATTGGCACAGGCCCAGCTGCTGCAGCAGTTTTGCTGATGCCAAGCAGACCTCCTCCACCCAAGTGCCAGCCATATGTCCACAGGCAATAAGTGGTGCAGAATCCACCAGGAGCCTGGCGCTCCTGGAAACACTAGAGAATCACAGGTCACACTCAGAGGGACCAAGATATCATTACATCCAGAAAGACATGACTGCTACTCCCGACCAGGCAAACAAGGCTTTACTTAGAGAGCACGTACTTCTGTGCCTTGGGCTCTCCTTAGAAGTGCTGACCAGCAGCAAAGAGCAGCCCAGTAGAGACATTTGATATTGTCTACCCTGACTTCAGGAAAGCTTTTAACGCTGTCTCTCATTAAGATCCTCATACAGAAGCTGATGGAAGTATGGGCTGGGTGAGGAGGCAGCGAGATGGGACTGAAAACTGGCTGAGTGGCTGGGCCCAGGGGGTGGTGATTAGTGGCATGAAGTCTAGTTGGAGGCCAGTAATTAGCATTGTACCCCAGAAGTCAATACTGGGCCAATCCTGTTCAACATCTTCATTAATTATCTGGATGACGTGACAGAGCGTCATGTCAAACTCAGCAAGTTTGCTGGATACAAAACTGGGAGGAGGGACTGATATACTAGAGGGTTGTGCTGCCATCCAGAGGGACCTTGACAAGCTGAAGAAATGGTCTGACAGGAACTTCATGCAGTTCAGCAAAAGGAAACATACAGTCCTGCACCCAGGGAGGAACAACCCCAGGTACCAGCACACGCTGGGAGGTGAATGGCTGGAAAGCAGCTTGGCAGAAGAGGACTCGGAGGTCCTGGTGGACACCAAGTTGAACATGAGCCAGCAATGTGCCCTTGGGACAAAGGAGGCTAATGGTATCCTTGGCTGCATTAGGAGGAATGTTCCCAGCAGATCACGGGAGGTGATCCTTCCCCTCTACTCAGCACTAGTGAGGCCACACGTGGAATGTTATGTCTAGGTCCGGACTCCCCAGTACAAGAGACGCATGGATATACTAGAGAGAGTCCAGCAAAGGGCCATGAAGATGAGGGGACTGGAGCATCTTTTATATGAGGAGAGGCTGAGAGAGTTGGGACTGTTCAGCCTGAAGAAGACAAGGCTCAGGGGAATCTTATCAACGTATATGAGTATCTCAAGGGAGGGTACAAAGATGTAGCCAGGCTCTTCTCAGTGGTGCCCAGGGACAGAACCAGATGCAATGGGCACAAACTGNTACTCAGCACTAGTGAGGCCACACGTGGAATGTTATGTCTAGGTCCGGACTCCCCAGTACAAGAGACGCATGGATATACTAGAGAGAGTCCAGCAAAGGGCCATGAAGATGAGGGGACTGGAGCATCTTTTATATGAGGAGAGGCTGAGAGAGTTGGGACTGTTCAGCCTGAAGAAGACAAGGCTCAGGGGAATCTTATCAACGTATATGAGTATCTCAAGGGAGGGTACAAAGATGTAGCCAGGCTCTTCTCAGTGGTGCCCAGGGACAGAACCAGATGCAATGGGCACAAACTGAAACACAGGAGGTTCCCTCTGAACATCAGGAAACACTTCTTACTGTGAGGGTGACTGAGCACTGGCACAGGTTGCCCAGAGGTTGTAGAGTCTCCATCCACGGAGATATTCAAAAGCCGTCTGGACATGGTCCTGGGCAACCAGCTCTAGGTGACCCTGCTTGAGCAGGGGCATTGGACAAGATGACCTCCAGAGGTCCCTCCCACGTAACCATTCTGTGACAGCCAGAGCTCTTGTGCTCCTCCTTGCTGACTGCAAAAATCCCTACACATCTCTTCTTCCTGACAGCACTCACTGTGTTGAAGAGCCGTGCTGGAGCAGGTCTTGACTTAGTCTTTTCCAGGTAACTTTCCCAGTTGAAGGTCTGTGCATCTTGCCCTGCAGCAGGAAGAAATGGTCAGCTGGAAAGAGGGAGTCACTGGGCAGAACAGCTGGGAGAAAAGGCAGAATAGACAGGAAGGAGGCATAGCAACTGGTTGCAAAGCAGTTTCATTAACAAGCACATACAATCTGATCTTGGATCAATCTTTCTCCCACCAACAGGAACATCAAAGGAAGACAAAGTGCTGCAACACAGAAATTCAGAGCAGGCCTTTTTGGGTATGGCCACATGAGCAGTAAAAACACTCCTTGGGTGATTGCCTCTCAGGATTTTGCAGAAATATTGGTTTCAAATTTATTCATACAAGAAGAATAGAAATGACTCCTGCCACTTTTAAGTACCGAGTCATGCAGCAATGGCTCTACTTATCCCTTTCCAGCCTCCTTGTCCTTTAAACCTTTGATTGTGTTCAGTTTAGTGATCATACACCCCTCCCACTGATCTGCCAGGAGCTAACCACCATGCCATTAATGCCCTGTGGAGATATTACTTCCTTCCATAAAGTACCAAGATTCGGTATACGGGTAGAGCTCAAAAGACAGGCTCTCTGAACCAGCCCTATCTCCCTGAAAAACACGCAGATTGGGATCTTGTGCTTTTGATTCATCTGAACCGGGCACCTCTTCAAAAAGCACAGCCCAGCACATTCTGCATGCAGGTTTGTACCACAGGGCAGAGTCCAAATCTCACCTTTTGGAGGGGTCAAATCGATGCTGTTCTTCTGACAGAAGTTGACAGGGAAGATGGCATGCGAGGAGGCATGATAACAGAACCAGTCAGAGCCATCAGCAGATGTGGCTCCATCAATGCTGATCATGAGATACCCATCCAAGAGGACCTGAGATGGGAGTGAACGGCATGAGTGTAGAGCTTCACTTGCTCTAAAGCCTCTCCTCTCAAGAGATCCTCCCAACAGTCCCCACAGATGGATCACAATTGCCACTAGATAGTAAAGTGCAATGTTATATGCTCCAAGGTATGCAGTAGCTTCTCCTGATACTTCAGTGAACACAACCTAATCCCGAGAGCAGCAATTTCTGCGGCACTGGGACCAACACTAATAGCCTTGTGAAAAGGACTCAGTCATAAACGGTCAGGAGCTTTGTTCTCCCTCAGAAACAGACTTTATCGGCAGCCCAGAGACCCTCTACACCAGCCAGGTCATGAATTTGTTACTGGGCAGAAGGGAAGGGCCACTTCCTACAGCAACAAGACTTGTCCCATCTCGTCACTCAGTAACTGGTGCCTACCAAATGTGATAGGCACATCTGCCCCAACCGCCTCACATTTCCAAGCGATGGCTGAATGGAACATTTTACAGACACAAAGAACTTTCCTAGCATCCCCCTGCCAAAGCCCAAGTGTCAAAGTCCTCTGCTTGGGTTCTACAAGGCCAAACAGCTTCTTCAGGGAGCAAGAAAAGCCCAAGTTGATGCTATGCTTTAGGACGTACAGCAAACCTCACTGAGGAAACCTGGGCAAGCAATTTACTTCCAAACACTAGCACAGGAGTAGAGCTCACTACCACCTCATCAAGAGAGACTGCAGGAGACACATCTGTCCTCAGCTTCCTATACCAGTGAATGCTACTCACAGATACACACCACTCCCCGCACAGAGGTCACCCCACAACTCTTCCCCTCTCCTTTCTCTCCTCAAGGCAGCACTACAGAGGCCTCTTCTTTATGCACTCCAAGAACTGGAGAACAAATCTTCCCTACTGCATGCCCAAGGGCAAAGGAAGGGTGGCTGCCAGTCACACACACTGGACACTAAGCTTGCAGACCAAGCATGCTCATCTTCATGCTGTCCACTTAGGCACACGTGGACAACTGCTGGTCTCATCAGCTTCTCAGACCTCTGAGGTAATGCCCCAAATTCCCTCCATACACCAGCTGCCTACCGCTATCGAAAGCCCTCTCCTCTCCCTCATGCAAAATCCTACCTGGTCTTATTCATTTGCAAAGACCTGAGGAGAGGCTGGGTTATCTCAGGTAAACACAGTAGACCCTCTTCTGCCCACTGAACTTACCTTGCAAACAGTGGCCACACAAATGTTGCCCAGATTCAGGGGGTCAATGGCCTCCAGTTTCATGCCTTCCGCAAACCAGCCACCTTCAGCATAGACAGCTCGTACCTAAGGGAGACTCTGGTATACCATGTGCTGTCAGGAGTATGGGACAGTCCCATCCCGACACCAACTGCGCCAAGTGCAAACAGGATTAGAGCTTCTTTACTTGGCTCAACCCAAGCTGGGGGGGGGGAAAGAAGAAAAATTACAAGAAATACAAAGAGGCAGCCAGACAAACGCTGTGTTTGTGTCAGCAACCTCTTGCCAAGGCCCTGGTCACTCAGAGAGCTAGGCCCAGCACTCAGACACTGCTCCACAGCAAAGCAAGCCTCCTTCTCATCTCAGTCCTTACCAGTACGAACCAGGCCCTTATCTGAACTGGTCTCTCCCATGTAATCATCTTTCCTCTCCAACTCAAAGTTCCAAGCAACTGTTCGCCCTTCAATGGAATTCCTCAATCTGTCATTATCTTTTAGTTCTTCCATCTTTCTGTTTTGACCTGCCCCTACCCAACCACAGCCTTGACACCCCAAACACCCTACTGCCCTATAGCTGTAAGGGACACAAATGAGCCATCCTCAACAACCCACACAGCAGCATATATACCCAAGAAAGGAAGTGGTATCATTGCTTCATTTGCTGTGGCCAACACAGAAAAGCAGACTTGTCCTACCTTCTTAAATAGATAGGGGACAGCATCACAGTAAATCTTCCGGAAGGTAGGATGGTTTGCCATGTCACTGCGTTTTTCTTCTGTGAGGAATGGAAGAAACAAAGAGAGGTAAGAAACCTGCAGCAACTGCAGTAAGAAAACACACTGGCTATTGATTATCTGGTGAGAGTTCAGCAGCTATGAAAGAGCTAAATCAGAGACCATGAGGAGAGTAATCAAAAACACCCCAGGTCAGTCCCTCTACACCTTCTCATAACACAGGCTGTGATACAGGGCTTGCTCAAAAGCAGATGGATGATCTTCCTGAACATTAGTGATAACACCTCTACATGCGGCTGTAATCACCAGGGAGAGGCAGCAAGGAAGGGAGACACAACAAAAAGGATCAACAGGGCTCGAGTCTTGTTTTTTCTGCCAGTCTAAGCTGATCAAGAATTTCTCTCAGCAACATCCAGAAAAAACACAACCTGATGGTATCCAGTCTTACAGAAGCCAGCATGAATTTCCTCAAAAAGACTATAAACATCTGTGATGTTGCAGACTCTGCATTCTCACACTGTGAGGACAGACTACCTGCTTCACGTAAGAAATCCTACAGTCCCTCTGTCCTCACCTGTGGCAGCAGATCACTGGGCTTTTATCTATGCAGGGGAAAAAGCAGCAGGCACGTGACTGCGTAGACCTTTTCCATCAGTTTCTCAGGCAACTGTCTGGCTCCCAGCATGGCAAGACTGGTGTCAACAGCAGGGTCCAGGCAGTTCATAGCAAAACAGAAGACACTTGTGGTGGCCTGATCCCTACCTGTCTTCTTCATGCTGTGGCCCACTCTCCGTGACCAGCCCACAGGATGGATGAGGGGACTCCACATGTGGCACCAGAAGTCATCATCGCTGTCACCATCCTCATAGAGGAGTCTCAGTCTGCCCCCGATCACTGTGTCCACCACTGCCATCCGTGTCCGGGACACATGGTTCTTATCCACCACCTCCACCCGCATGCCCTGACGGAACGGGTACTTCATGCTCTCCGCCATCTGGCAACAACCAACAAAGGAGGTGGGATCAATTGCACTTTGTGTTCTTCTTCCCCAAACGCTTCAGAGAACAGCTTTCCCCACAGACATCCTAGCCAACCCCCCGCACTGCCCAAAGCTGACTGGGAGACACTTCTGCAAAGGGATGTATGGGAATGAGTTCATCAGAGGGCTAGGGAGCTGCCACCCCCACACGACAGCATGGTTGGGCACACGCATCCTAACTCTCCACTGTCCTGTGGCCCCATAACAGCTACCCCCACACTGGCCCAGCAGCCGTGCTCAGCCAGCACCTTGTGTGAACGTTCCGAGCATGAGAAACATATGTCACTTCTGTTCAGCAGAAACTGAGTGAGGAATTGCATGCCTTTTTCAGTCATGAGACCACAAGGGTTTCAAGGCTGGAAGCAGTAAGAGGTGTAGCTTCCCAAAGTGCAACAGGATTTTCAGTTGACTTTAAAAGATGACAGGTAGAGCAACATGATGATCTGTTTGCCAACTCCACCTCCAGAGTTACTCTGCAGACTGACCCAAAGGCACCAGCACACAAAAAGAGTCANCCTTCAGTTTGCTGAAACAGCCTAGCCCTACACATCCATAAACACCTAAAGGTGTTTAAAGAACATCTGACATTTTGGCATTGGGGGTCCCAGAATGCTGTGCAGCAACTAAGAGCCACAGCTCAAAACAGACTCAGACTCCCAAAACGGCCTACCCTTGAATCCAGAACTTTGAAGAGAAGGTCTTCCCCTTCCACCTCCTGTTCATTAGGTCGGAGTGAGGATGCTGGGAGGAGAAAGATACTGACAACATCTGTCTCCCTCTATCACTTCCTTTGCATCGCGCGAGCTCTCAGCTACAAGCTATGGCCCAGGAACAAGCAGCTAAACATTCTCTCAACTATCTGAGAATCAACAAGGGAAACACAAACTATGTCAAAGTCTCCAGCTCAGCATCACCAATTACCTCACACATAGGAAAACCCATCACCTGCCTTCCTGCCTGGCACCATCTTCCTTATCTGTTTTACAAAGTTGCCAGCAACAAGAATCTTTTCTCCCCAACAAGGTCTAACCTCAGTGCAGGCTACACAAAACAATGACAAGAGCTATAAAGCTGACAAGGCCATGGCACAGCTGCTTCCATGCATTTCGGTTGAGCCTGTGCCCCTCTCACTGCCTGCAGGCTGCTGTGCTACCAACACTGAAGGCAAAGGGTTTTGACTCTCAGAGCCATTCCCCAGCACTGAAAGAGGGCAGGGAAAGGCCAGGCTGGAGCTGCATTTGCCTCTCCCTTCAGCAAAAAAGCAAACTCACCCCCAGTATCTTCCAGCAGAGGTTGACATGGCAACAGCTTTTAAAGCCCATCTATGACCCAAAGGAGAAATGGTTGTGCTGACCAAAGGGGCTGTGCCATTACCTACAGAATCATGACAGGTGTCTCACTGCCCCTGCCCTACCTGGGTTTCAAGGGGACACATAGAGGAGTTGCACAGATCAGAACCAGAAGAGACGTGTTGCACACAGGTCTCTTGGCTTCAGTTTCATTTCCACACATAAAATGACAGCCTCCCACATTTACCTTGATGTGGAAATCCACTGGGATGGTCCTGGCTCCCACCAGTTTTTTCATGAGGTAACTTCTCCAGTCAGTGTACTTGGCATGGATAGCTACATACACACAAGGAAAAAGCATATCTTTATGACTGAGGGAACTACAGCACCACACCACATTTTATTTCCTCTCCAAGAGTCTATCTGCATCAAAAGGCCTTCTTCACATTCAGATCCTGTACCTGCTCTCAGGCAGACCCTGTTCTGCAAGCTCACACTCACAACAGGCTACAAGGGATCACCATTACAGAACAGAGTGGGCCAAGCAGATACTCAGCTCCACTGATCTGGATGCAGAAGTGGTATTAGAGCAAAAACACATGAGCCATACCAAGCAATTCTCAGCTTGCCAGAATTCTGCTAAACTGGCATCCCTCTCCAAACTGCTAGCTGAGCAGGGGCTGGATCCAGTGCACTCCCCAGAGACACTGTCCAGGATGTAGGACAAAAAAGTTCCCCCCAAGGTTAAGCGTAGCCACCATGTGGGTCAGAATGAGGAACAGCTACCTGCATTAGCCTCAGTCCATAGGTCTGACACCAGCTCTGCCTCCAGCACCCGCAGGTCAACCACAGGGAGATGCAGAGGGCGCAGTGCAAGCAGTCTCCAGCTTCCCAAAGAACTAACTGTTCCTTGTAACTCAGAGCACAAATGGAGCTGTGGTCCCACACGGGACCACCCGTCCCACTGCACTAGGCATAAATCAAAGCTCCTCCATGCCCAGGCACATGCTGACCTCTCTTGCCCCACACTCACTTTGTGGTGGTACCAGGATTTTGCTGTTGATGGCACACCAGCCAATGGGGTGAATATCCACTGTGCCCAAATTGCACCAGAAGTCATGGCTGGCATCATTCTCAAAGCCCTCATATCGCAGAAGGGCCCTGTACCCTGCCAGGACAGAGCAGACAACCAGAGCAAGGCATTAGAGGCCAAGAATTTCTCCTCTCCCCGTTGGCCACCACAGGCTTATTCCCTGCAGCATGGCCTTCAGAGCTCTGCATAGGTTATCAGAGCTTCTCCAACCATTCTGGAGGAAGAACCACCCTCGCAAAGAGCCCAGCAACCAGAACAGGAACCAGATGCTGGTTTCCTCCCACCCCCATACCATAGTATTTCCTGTTCCAAAATCTCTCAGCAATCGCAGAGCTCCTAAGAGCTGATGTTTTGCTTGACCAGCTACACTTGTCTCGCCAAAGCTTCCCTCAGAGGTTAGCCGTCCCCAGCTGTCATGAATTACATTGGAGACATACCTACAGTCTGGATAACGGATGCAATCCAGTACACTCGGCTGGGGAGCACAGCATCACTGTTTAGCACTTCCACCTTCATACCTTTCACCACATCATCCCACTGATCGAAGAGCGGCACCTGAAGGATTGAGGAAGCCACACTGGGAGAGGGTGACAGTTAGAGAAGGGCTCAGGCCCCCGTTCTAGCTTTCAGAGACATGTTTTAGGCAGCTACACTTTCACCTTTGGCACAGGTCTGCATGCCCTTCCTATATCTGCCAACAGCTCGAAATGCTATCGAACTGTCCCAGTGAACACTGGGGTGTTCACAGAGGATCCCAAAAGGCAGAACATTGTACAGTAACACTTAAAATATTTCACTGCCAGCTGTCCTATTATCCTAAAGTAGCTGCTGCCATTCCTCCATGGTATCAAAATCCCTAACCATCACACTGCCGTGTCTTCCTGATCAATCCTCAAGAAAAATAAAATTTTGTTAGTATTATCACAGATCACAACTCAAAAGGAACATAACAATTGAGTCTTAATACAGAGAGGCTGGGGCTGCTGCAACACCTAAGAACTGACATTCTTCCATGGATCTGCCTTGGCCACTTGGCCCACAAGGACTGCAAATCAGTATGACAGGAACCAGACGTGCTGGAGGGGCAGCTACTGCCAGGGCCGCATAAGCGGAGTTCCTCCCTGCATGTGACCCTGGGCTGCGCTCACCCACACAAACTGCAAAGGTAACCAGGAGCTTTCTGTTATGCCCCCGCAACAGAACTAATTCCGTCCCAGCCAGCACTGGGCAATCACCACTGGCAGAGCTTCTACCAAGTCCCCGTCTGCTTCCTCCCCCAAAACTCCTGGTCCCTCTTTGGGACTCCCCTTCTTAGCTGTGAGAAGCCTTGACTTCTTTTCTTTGCATCAGCTGGGGCTTAATAACCAGCTCCCCAGGTCTTTCCCCACCACTTGTCACAGGAGTACAGGGGATGCATACGGCATGCCCCATACACGCTGCGAGGCACAACAAAGAAGAACTTACGTGTTTGAAGCAGCTGACAGGAGCTGCCTTGAAGCCATGCTCCTGCAGGTACTTTCCCCAGTCGAAGCCCAGGACAAGTGCTATAAGCAGACAGGACAGCAGAAAATCAGGTGAGATTATAGAAAAGACACAGAACGCTTAGTTATCACTGAACTACAGCTTGCAACCACATTGTGGCCTGCTCCAAGACAGAGCCCTCTGCCCCAGCACACAGGGACTCTGTTCCAGAGCACCTTCCCTGGTGGGGAACTAGAACCCCGAGTGCACAGCAACCAGCCCCAGCAAGAGGCACAAAATATTATTAATCAATTCTTGCTGTCACTTGCTTCTGGGGGGGTGGGGGGGAGAAGAGGCAAAAAAAGGGGTCAAATCCAGCCCAGGGCTGAGAGTGCATCATGTCAGCACTAACCCACTTAGCAGCTTTGCCTCTCAGCAGCAACACTGCAGGGTCATATTAGCAGAGCTTGCCCCCCCCAGAGGGTGCTGGGAAAATCAGAGTAAAGCACTGAGATATTAATCCCACAGTCACTCCTGATCCAAGGCTACAGCTCTGCTCCAGCAGCAGTCTCCTCAGGGATCAATCCCTGCTGCCACACCCTGGGGCTCACTTTTGCCCTAACACAGCAGCTTGCTGCTCCTTCAGCTGCAGTGACCGGTTGCTGATCAGTGAATGACTTGGCTTAAATATAACTCCTCACAGGCAGTAGGGCAGCAAATGGCTGGGAGCTGCGGGGCACCTTTAAGTCAGCTTTGCCAGTACTTGATGAGACTGTGACTAGAGAGCTTATGGTTCAGTCCCACTCACACGAGGAGCAAGTATGAGGCTGCAGTAGTGGATGGGCAGGAACCCACCAGGGCTCCATTAGCACAAGCAAGGAGAGGGACAGACATGTGCCCTGCCAGCCTGTGTTGGAGCGATCCACACACAGTTTCAGTACAAGGCATTGTACCAGAGTGGAGGAAGAGAACTGTAGAGATTACAGCCCTCCAGGTGTCCCCATTTTTGTGGCTCCAGCAGCTGCACCTCCTCACACCTCACCTACACTCACCGTCCTGGCCTGTCAGCGTCCCATCTGCCAGCTGCCCCGTGCCCTGAGAATGGAGGAAGGCCCCGATCTTGGCCGACCAGGCTGCCTTGTGCAGAACTTTAGCCTTCTTCGTTGGTGGCTTCCCCTGCAAAAGAAGGAACATTAGGAACACTAGTGGCACAGGAGAAGAAGCCAGTGCCTGCAACTGGCCAGCAGGGCATGCATCTCTGCCTTGGGGCTATTTTCAAGTTACTATAATTTTCACTAATGCTCACAGGAACAAGAAGAAACAACAGGTGAAATATCAGTATGTCCTTCCTCAGCTTCTAGGGAACACCACCTTTCAGCTGGCATGCGTTCTCTGGGGACTTCAGGCAGGAAGAACAAGCCACTGGTAATGGCAGTCTGATCTTTAACTGGAGAGCAACTCCCCACCCCTGTGTACAGGCACATCCTGCTCCATCCCCAGGGAAGAAGAAAGGGTTTTGACTCACCTGCAGTCTGGCCAGGATGCTGGCCTTCTTGGAGTTTGAAGAGTAGCTTCTGGAGCAGGAGACGCTGCAAAAACGTTTGGTCTTGGAGAAGAAAGCCTCCCTGGTGCCTACAATCCCACACATCTCACACACAGCTGAGAGAAGGAAGGTATTAAAATGTGAGCAGTTGGCAGGGTTGATACGCTACAAGGACAGAGCCGAGCTCGGGTAACCCTCACTACACATAGCAGCTCCCCCACATAGCCCAGAAAATACAGTCTCAATCCAGTGCTGCTCCCAAAGCACACTCAAGATGCAGTCACGCACCCTTCAGCTTCACCCAGCCCTTCTTCTTGCCATCACGCATGTGCTTTAGGTAGAACAGGCCGGCAAGGCAGTACCTGGCTCGGAGCCGCTGTCCTCTGCGAGCCGGCCTGTGGATGGCTGATGCACAGGAGAGGTTGGAAGCTCTCCAGCTTCCCGGTCTGCCACCTCATCATCACTAGACTCATCCAGACAGGAGCTGCTGTCGCTGCCCATGCTGCTGTTGTAGCCCCGGAAGCTGTCATAACCCCCAAAGATGTCCAATTCATCATCCTCCTCCTCATCATCACCTTCCTCCTCCATCCTCTCCAAAGATGAAGTCTTGTGGCAGAAGGTAGACACCAACTGAAAAAAGAGCCAGTCTGCTTTAAAATAGACATTTTACACCACACCCCACAATAAACCTGCCTTCATTGCCAGGGGGGCCACACAGACTGGGGAAAGGCCTTGGGGCAAGCAATGCATTCATGTAACAACCCCAAAGGCAGGAGTCTGAAACCCTAGCAGGGAAGCTATTACCCCCGCAACAGGTCCCTTTACAGCTATTTCACAGGCTGCATTCTGCTTCCCAAGAGCAAACAAACAGCCACAGAGCTGCAGCTACATAGAAAAAAAAGTTTGAGGAACACAGAGAGAATCTAGGGAACTACACTGCCATGCTGACAAAGACAGAGGAGACTGTGTCCATCCAGGCACTGTCTCTCACAACAACTGCAAAGTAGTGCAGACACCATCAACATTTAAGTCACCACAATCTTGAGCACAGAGCACAAAGCTGCACACTCTGACCACTATAGCTCACAAGACCAGTACAGCCTGGATGTCAGCAGGACAAACTCGACTTCGGAGAAGGTTCATGTTCTTTGGAAACTGCATAGTCCACAGCTGACCTCAGTTCAGAAACTGCATCAACAGGACAGCAGAACAATGTCTGTTAAGAGTTTTTCTCTACAACTAGATGTCTCCACAACTAAACACCTTCACTAGCTCTTCATACTTGCTGTCACAGCAAGAGAGAAGATGCAGTAACTGAAGAGAGAGCACAGAAATCCAGGGACTATTTCTCAGATTAGAAGAACCTTGAACCAGGCTCCAAAGAAGCACAAAAGAAGCTGGGAAAAGGTGTTAGCAGCTCATGAAAGAGCAGCAAGAAGTCAGCATCAGCACAGAGAGTGATGGAACAGAAAGGTAGATTGGAACAGCCACATGAGGCACCAGTATACAATTGTTCATCCAAGAGGGCAACAACAAAAAATCACCTTCCAGTGCTATATTCCCGCCAATCCCTAGCTCCTCAGTATTACAGACACATGAACAGGAAGATCAGACTTCACTCACTGCTGTCTCCCCACACCCTCCCTGGCTGTCACACAAAACAGACCCAAGGTATCCCAGGTTGTTCCCCGAAGACAGAGTTGCTCTCCTGCAGATCCACATCCTCAGACAGCATTCCTGATACCTGAAAGGCCTGAACTCCTCAAAAAAAGTACATTCATCTCTTTTTCACCCCTTTCTGGGGCTGCCTCTTCCCTCGGCTTATAGGAAGTGAGCACCTTTGGATCGTTACTCTTCCACCAAACGCAAATGAAACTTGTGGACTTGTTACAAGTTCCCAGTGCTGACAAGCAAGGACAGCACCACCCGCAGCTTGCTCAGAGAGATGAGGGGGACGCAGAGGCCTATCCCGCCGGGGTCAGGCCCATCATCCCCTCCAACACCATCCTCGTCCCCGGCAGCACGGGGGCAGGGGGGACGGCCACGCCGGCAACCACAACACGACGGTCGGGAGGAGGCGGCCCGGCGCTCCTCGCCCTCTCCCGGCCGCAGGCAGCCGTTACCCCTCCACCGCAGCCCGGGCCTCGCGTCCTCCCTCAGGGCACCGGGCTAGGCCGCCCGGTGCCCCAAGGCTTTCCCCAGCACCCTGCGGGCAACTTCGCGGCCGCAGGAGCGGACGGCCCCCCTCCGGCCCGGTCCCGGTCCCGGTCGAGCCCCCAGTGCGTCGCCGCTCACCTCCCCCCGATCCTGCTCCATGGCTCCCAGGACGCCGCTAGCCCGCCTCGCGCGCGGGGAGCACTTCTCCCCTCAACGGCGCCTCTGATTGGCGAGAGCCGGGAAAAGAAAACCAATCACCGAACAGTTTATTCCCGCCGCGCTCCCCGCGGGACACGACGGGAGCTGTAGTTCTTTTCCCTCTACGGCGGCGGTGAGGCTCGGTCATGGCGCCTGACGGCGGTCCCACCCAGGGGCGGAGGAGAGGCCGGGCTCCGCTCCCGCCTCCCCGGGTACCGGGCCAGGGAATGCTGGCGGGCCCGCCCCGGCCGTTCCCGTAGCTCTGGATTAGGTCTCTCAGTTCATGAAAAGAACAAACCCCCAGACTTCAGCTCCACGGCTGGATTTGACGCCCAGCAACCATCAGAGTCCCTGAAACGATGAGAGTCCCGCTGAGACATAACCCAGGATGCACACGGCTTCCTAGAACCCTTGGCGAGTGGGTACGGATTTGGTTTTAGGCAGGAGAATGCCGTTAGCGTGCCAGCTACCTCCCACCCTGCCCTGCGGTGTCCAAGCATCACACGGTAAATAACCCACAGGAGTTAATGCTGCTGCTCCCTGTGCTCAAATCATCACTCTTGGAGATTTCATGCATAAATATATTTTATTTGGCAAAAAAAGTATTACCTATGCAAAAGAAGCCTTGAAGTGCTTACTGTGCTACGCAGTTGGTTTTAAATTTTTTACGCATTTATAGCAGAACTTCTTCATAGTACAAATGCTTCTCTCCCTTTTGGCTTTGTTATTCCCCATGGAAAAGTGGCACTGTCTTCGTGGCACTCGTAGCAACACCCCTCACCCCAGCTCACTGTCAAGAACAGCCAAGAAGCAAGTGCCTCACTGTACGTCTCTGGCATCAATTCTCTTTTACGCAAAAGCTACCTCGCGTGGAGTTATCTACCCCTTTTATTTTGTTATCACCTTCATTGTGTTGACATTGTAAAAAGAAAAAAAAGCCTGTACTGAACGTTCCTACTCTGTGCAGACTTCATAGCGGTGACACAACAGATGTGTGAAGCACATGCACAGTTCCTCTCTCATGCCTACAGTACAGCCTTAGTTGTAGGCGAAAGTAAGGCAGCATGGACAAGGTTCATTCCGAAGGCTTACCGACGCTACAGATACACATGGATTGCTCTTCCAGGCAATCCAAAGGCGCCAACATGAGGCTACAGCCTGTTCCTCTCAACGCAAAAGGGTGTCACTATCAGTGTGGACCACGCTGAGAATCCAGCGCAGTGACTGAGGTCGCAGCCTAATTACAGAGGGAAATTGGCAGGGAGCTTGCAAAGCCTAGGGTGTGCAACTTGATCAGCAGATTCCCATAGCGTCAGGGATCCTCCAGCATCAGGTTTCCCAAACAATCCTCCAGCACTGTTAAGAAACAGAAGATTGCTTTTAAAGTATTCAAACAATGCAGCTGATAGCGAAACAAATTACAGAGGCTGTTATTCCCTTGCAAATACTGCTAGACAGTGCACTGCATGACAGACACCAAAGCTGTTTCCAGAAAAGACACAGATATAAAAGTAAAGGTTCATTAAATCTTCCTACTGCAATAATCTTTCATGTAACAGATTATGAGCTATTGCGGGTGTGCACCCCCTGCTTCCTTCCCAGAGCGGAACAAGCAGCACTGCTCCCTCAGGTCACAGACAGGCAGGCTCAAGGCTTCTTGAGAGCTTAAGCAAAAATGAGTTCTTGACACAGAAAGGGTTTAAAGGCAGTCCCCATCCCACAGCTGTTCATCTGTTATTGCGGTTCTAAATAAACCTTTTCAATAAATAATAAGATTTAAATAATTTCATTTTAATTTGAATCAAATTCAAATTGATTAAGGAATACTTATATTCTCTTTAATAATAAAAACTTTGTTATGTAACAATATCAGAATAGCTTTGTAAAGCCAGCTCCTTTCTTTAGGGATGTAACAGCACTGACAATCTCAAGAAACCAAACCCCAAAACTTAGATTAGACTTCACTTTTCCTGTCTCCACCCCTACTGCTGCTCTGCCAACTGAAACAGAAATTTTAGAAAGATCATTACAAAAGGGCTGCTGTCAGATGAAAGCACAGAAGGAGTCCAGGATGCAATGAGAGAGATTATTCCTGCAGGACAGAGGCCAGGCTGCTTTCTCAGAGCTGGACACAGGCACCCAGCTCAAAGTTGTGCAGCTGGAGAAGCTTTTTGTGCTTCAGCTCTGTTCCTCATCACAACTTCCTTTAGCAGCACTGGCACACTGGTTCTTTGTGCTTGTCTACTGGGACTATCCCCTCACCCATGCTCCAGGGTGCAGAGCTCATGCTCCAGGTCCCTAGGCTTCATAAATTCATCCGCTGGTCCTCCAGAGCCTCCTTTTTTAGTTTTCTACTCTCTGTCATTTGAAGAGCTCATGAGAATCCTGGCAGTCCATGGGCCTAGTTTCACTTCCAGCACCAAGTGACAGCCATTCTGGTTACAGGGCCAGCTTCCAAATTCTTGAGTGCAGTGGGAAGTGACACTCAGCTTTAGTAATGCTTTTCCTCTCACTTCCTATGCTGACGCCCTTAAGAAAACAAAAAGCATTGCAAGGGCTTCATTTCTGTCATCAGCACTGGGGAAGGCAGCCATTTTGAAGAAAAATGTTTATAGACTTGTAACCCTTGGTCATACGTTCACAATACTGTCCTTTGAAAAAGGAAAGTAAGGTAGAACAGCTTGGAAAAACCAACAAGCGAACAGAAGAAATAAAAACTGTGTTCTGCTTAACTTTTGGCAGACTAATTTTACAAAGGTACCTGTGAAATGAAAAGAGGGAAACAATCACCAGCCTGAGGATGATGACCACGACAGTACAGGATTCCCCTGCACCAGGTAATCAGTAACCCAACTGTTCTTACTTGCAGACATCCCTGGCTGGGGCTGTCCCATGTTGGGCCCTTGATTCATGGGAGCCTGTGGCATGCCCGGAGCATTTGGGATCATGTTTTGCTTCTGCAGCCTGGTTCTTCGTTTCTCCTCCAACTCCTTCTGAATCTTATAGATCTTCTCCGCTAGCAAGTGATAGTACTCTGCCTGTTGGGGAGGAATACAAGTCAGGAAAGGAGACGACACACACATGAAGTAAAGGCAACAGCTCCCAGTGATTCAGGCTTCAAAAACGGCCTTCCACACACACATTTCGGCTTGGGTGGGCATGGCTCTCCCTTTGCAGGGGCTGCCGGGCAGATAGGAGGGCAAAAAGGGGCACTGCTCAGGGCACTGCTGGCAACCATTAGGCCAACACCGGACATTTCTCATCTTGTGTCTGACACTTCTTTGGGAGAATCACAGTGAAGAGCTTCATGCTGCTTTCAGGGGACCCCAAGAAGCCTCAGGCACAGCACAGCCCCACAGGCACCACCCCGACTCCCCGCACACGCAGGCAGAAGCCTGCAGCTGGCTGGTTCCTAGACTCCATCAGGCAGCCNCTCCCTGAGCCCCTGGTTTTGGAAGCCGGGATTCCTCCTGCCCCACCACATACACCTCAGAAGCAGCAACTCACCTAGCAGGGGGTTGTTTTGATATTAGCTACTCACAATTTATGAACAAGGTGGTTTCGGAGATCCTGAGTGACTTCTCCATGCCACTGCTTCTGGCTGCCTGCTGTCGGGGCGGAGCCCCCTGATCCCAGGCCGAGTATCTCAGGGGTCATGGCGACCTACGCTGCTGCAGTTTACCGAAGGAAAACACCGGCCCCACAACCCCCACCGGAATAACGCCGAAAGAAATCTCCAGGGCGGGGGTTTTCCCGGGGCTGGGGTGGGAGCGGCGGCCGGCGACGGCCGGCCCTG